>JAJMIF010000132.1:0-59696 GCA_030583505.1 Sugiyamaella castrensis
CATCCGAAGTCGGGCAACTGGCCCCTCATTAATTGGGCAGACAAATTGTAGTAGTGAAACCACCAACCCATTATGAAATACTCCACTGTACAGAATCATGTAGAACTATGTAATACGGCCCAACAGTCCGGCTAAGCTTAGCAATGCTCTGCTTAGCCGTGGCTAGGATTCCTAGGTACCAATTTATTATTATTATTATGATTTGTAGAAGATTTGTAGAAGAAATGTTAATGCATTTCTAAACTGCCATTTTGAATAAGTTAGCTAACACCCATACCCTGGGCAGAAACCCAGCTAACTTACATTTTTTGAAGTTGCATCTAAACCCCTCTATTATTATTATTATCATCGGCGTTTGAGAATTTCCCACAATAAGTTCGCGCCGCAAACTGTTCTGCCTCACACAAATGCGGCACAATCGAAAGCCGCACACCAACCCCAAACAAAACATAAATAAACAAATCAAACGCACATAACTTCTTCTTTCTATTTCAAGTATTTAATTTATTTGATTTGGTATTATTGTATTTTCTTTCTAGAGCTAGAGGAAGGAAACACCTTTTTAGCGGTGTGTTCAAAGTGAATATATTGAAGTAATCCGAGTTTCTATCTTGTTCTGATCATGTTGTGGCCGCTGGGTGGAAAGAAGTCGGCAACCGATGGAGAAAATCATCAACCATGGAATCAAAGTAAGTATCATCTGCAGTGCAGGTAAAACTCAAATAAAGCGAGATATTGGGTTGTCGATAAGATCCTTCGAAACTCCAGCATAAGGCAGGCAGCATAAGGCAGGCAGCTTAAGGCAGGCAGCAAAAGGTAGACAACAAACAATCCGTCAAAGAATTGGATCTGGCCCCAGCCGCCGGAGCTTTTTCTTATATATTTCTGTTCTAACAATACAGATACAGTTCCTCCAACACCTGGAGTAGCAGCATGGGCAATGGCAGCTATACCGACCATCTGGGCTGGAACTCCAAAGGTGAAATATAATGACGATGCTGAGGTCTATTCAATGTTAGCCGATAAATATCAATCAATTTCTTCTTCTACTCCATGTAATATTAATGAAAAAAAGGCAAAAGATACGAGAATATCGTCCAACAATATAAACTTGCCCGAGACACCTATTAGGATACCTTTGGGAACCTCAGGAAATATGGTCAACAACAATATGGCTGGAATTTTAAAGACTCCAGGGACAATAGGAAGGAATAAAAATGTTGCATTTGTAGGTCTAAACACATCGTCAACTATTGATGCTATCGATAATAAGATTGAAGAACCTATCAATAAATCCAAACGAACTGGCTCCGGTGAGAAAGAGGCAACTATAACACCGGGTGATCGTTTGAAATCAGGTTTACCCAGCTACTTTCCTGGAAAGTTCCCAAGTCCATGGACTCCAAAGGTTGTCAATGTCGAACAACTTGAAGGAGGGGATGAGACTCCATTGACTCAATTGACCAACAAGAACACTAAAGGAAATATGAATCCTGGAGAGCAAAATAACCAGAGTAACTTCAAGTTTCCTAATGACTTGCCTAAAAACTTGCCTGATGGTTCAAATTTTCATGAGATTAATAATGATTCTGTTGATATAGGAAATTATATTGACACTCCACTCTCTGCTATAAAGCCAAGTGATATAAATCGCCTTATAGAAGAATCAAAACGGGTGCGAGAATCTCATAAAGAGATAGCTCGGACAACAGATCTAGTATTTTCCATGGTGGAAGATGTCAACCAGGCTTTGGAGAAGGTAGGCTCCTCAAGTACTACAAATAATAATACACCGGAATATTCTGAATTAAGACAAAAAATAATCCATGCGATGGATTATGCCAAGATGAAGGATGATGAAGCAACTGATTATCGAGCGAGATTAGCAAGGATAATGGAGAAGAACACAGAAGTTGCCAAGAAATACACTAAGGAAATAGAACTTTTGAAAAACCCGTTAACTCAAAATCAAAAAACGTATGAAGATAGAGACCAATTACTGACCCAAATTAGCGATCTCAAGGGCAAGATAAATGAACTTGAGACTAAAGTCCATGATAGGAAAATCAAGGCTAACGAACTTTCGGAGCTACAAAAGGATTACTATAATCTAGTTGAAGAAAATAAAAGATTGGAAAAGGACAACAGAGATATTCGAATCAAGCTTCTGAACGGTAATGATAATAAAGATCAGCAGAAACGATTGGACCTTCCATTTCATAATGATGACAGTGAAAAAAAGATTAATCAGCAGTTAAAGGCACAAATCGACGACTTAGAAAGAAAACAAGATTTATCCGAATCAACCAATCAAAGATTTCGAGATGAAATTAAGAATCTGAACCGACAAATATATCAATTAAATATGAACAATCAGCAACTAAGACAGATGAAAACTGAACTGGAATCAAAAAATAATCGTGATAATGACTTTTTTTCTTCAGCCGTTAGTGAAATAGCCCAATTAAAGGACGAAAATAAGATCCTAACGAAGCAAATAGAATTGAAATCTAATAGCCAAGGTTTTGATCAATCAGAATCGATACGGCTTCGTGATGAAACCATTCGATCTTTGGAAGAAACACTGTCGTCTCTTCGTAAAGAAGTGAAATCAAAAGAACTTCAGTACGAAACGGACAAGTCAGATCTGAATGCTCATATCCAACTCCTTTCGAAACAACTTCGATCGAAGAAGGATGAACTTGAAAGAATTCTTCAACATCAAGAGACTGAGGCAGAGGATATAGCCGAATTTCAACGACTGAAACGAACTAATAGACAGCTTTCGACTAAAATCGACGATCTTCAAACTGAGTTACAAAGGGTGAAAAAATCTTTCCTTTCATCTGAGCAGCAACGTCATGAGCTTTCGTCACAGAAACAAATATTATCAGCTGAAGTTCGTCAATTAGAATTAGGGATTTCCACTTTAGGATCTAGTAAATTATCATCTAATCAACCATCATCGAAAACTGCAATTGGCCTATCCGTATTTGGATCAGATGATTCTTCGGCAATGGACTCTCCTAAAGCTACGGAACATTTGAACAGAAATAATCCAGGGATATCGTCCACATCTTCTGCTCCTCTATTTAATGTTCGTTTCCCACAGTCTCTTCAATCAGAACAACAGGCATTATCCCTACCTACTGCTAAAATACCCTCACCGACGCGAGATGTGACAATGAAAGATGCTTCTGTGCGTGACGTTACTATGAAAGACGTATCATATAATTCGACTCGTTCTGCAAGCAGCAGCAGTAGTATAATTGGTGACCCTCAGCGACAGAAAGCGGCTGAAGCGCGATTAGCCGAAAGAAAGTTACGCATTCGAAATAATATGACCAATAATTCACGGATGTCAATCAGTAGCACCTAGATGGGTTTATCATGAGACGCTTAACTTAATATTTTTTTGTGTGTGTATATGTAATTCCAATGATGTATATGAGTAATGAACTTTAATTGTATTTTTATGAAGAAGTGGCGTCTCGAGTGTACAGTCGAGAAATATATCTATCGACCTTAACCTCGAGCGAAGGGAGTATTGAAATCTAGACCCAGCCGTCGGATGACAACTTAGAGCAACCTGATGACCCTTTAGAGTGGGATCCAACACGAAGAATCATAAGCTTATACTACTCATACCCTCTCGAGGGTAATTATAACCGAAACTAGGGAGATAGCTTCGCACAGACAAATGACGAGGTACTGTAACTTCTAACTTTGAAGTGGGCCGAAAGCGGAGTAATATATATATGATGATGCATGCTTTCTAGTAGTCGATTTGGCTATCTATTTTAGTTCTGGTCTATCGTTTATTCTTCTTTCTTTTCTCTTAAACAGCAGCCATATTGGCGTTGGTTCATCTAATATCCTGGTATATCCATAATATCTAATCTTTTCTCTGTGTATCATACGCAGACGATTTAGTCTACAGTGGCGGAAATACACACTACTAGCGTAGAGTCTCTGAATTGTATGAAGTACAAAAATAATAATCCATCACGTTGAGAAACTAATAATACGCGCCACATTCGCCAGACTTGTTTGGGGTCAGCTTCTCACAGCGCCAGTAATTCCCACACTCACAGAGACAGGCTACGAAGTGAATATAAAAAGGCATTGATATCCCCCTTGATTTCAGTTCATGGTCTGATAAAACATATAGCAGGTGAAGGAAGAAACTTTATTTGTCTCTATAAATTGCTATTTACAAAAGAAAAATTCATATTAAATGGTTTTACTCTGTGACCCTATAATCAGTGATTTGCACAATGAGTACTTCGATCAGCCTCTCTCGTGATTACAACATCATTCAAATAAATCAATGAGCCTTCGACTCGAGAGTAGTCGTTTAGATCCTCGCTCTGTCTCAAGCAGCTGAGTCCTTTGCTGCTTTCCCTTTGTTTACCTCTGGCAGGCGGGAGGTATCCTCCGCAGACCCTGCTGCTCACTGTATTCCTACCACCATCCATCATTGCCACTGCCCTCTTTTCATGCATTAAATCATCTCGTCTCAATACTCTTCAAGAATTCTCGATCCAGGTATGGAGAGTAAACATAATGGGACGGTCAATCGAGCTAAGCGAGAGTTAACATGGCACACAGAGAAAATATTGGATATTACATAGATGAGGCAGGGCCTGATATGATGAATATAAAAATAATATAGTTTATTAGGATAAAAGATAAAGTTGTGGTTAGATAAATGAATAATTTGACAGCACCTGACAGTAGAATAAATATTGAAAATATCACAATAACGAGATAAAGCAATGTGACTCTGAAATATTTTTTTTAACTGCGATTTAGTGTTTATTTATATGAATCGAACTGGATCCATTCAATCTACAGAGAGGTTTTTTTTTGTTCTGTTCTTATACAGTTTTTCGAGTATATATTTTAATTATCACCGTTATACCTTCGTTTATGGTATTCGGGCGTTTTTATAGTTTAAAGACGTTCGTGATAGCAAGGCAACAGAAACCTATCCAGCTTTTATTGAATAAGAGTAAAAAATTTCTTTTTTATCATTATAATCATCATCAACTATTTTCTACTGGTTATAAACTTTCATACGGTTATAGCCCCGTATCTAGAACTGATCCCAACTCTACTCTTCATTTTAACCCTCCTACTATGGCTGAATTAGAAGTGTTGACTTCCCAATTAACAAAATTAGGGATTGATGGTAAATCATTCACTGCATACCCAGGATCCAATCCAGTGAAAAATCCATTTGATGTGTTTCGTTCATATATTTCAGAAGAATTGGCAAAGATTTCTGGTGTTTCTCGAGATTTAATCTTTCCTGCATTGGAATGGACTAATACTAGTGATCGAGGAGATTTGGTTATCCCAGTACCTCGATTGAGAGTTAAGGGAACCCCCCCAGCAGAATTAGCTAAGAAATGGGCAGATGAATTTCCAAAGAATAAATATTTAAAATCGGTTTCAGCAAATGGACAATTTCTTCAATTTTTTTTCAATCCTTCATTATTGTATAATTTGGTTGTTAAGGATATCTTGACTCTTAAGGAAGATTATGGCAGTTCCACTATAGGCAAAGGTCAGAAGGTTGTTATCGAATTCAGTTCTCCTAATATTGCTAAGCCATTTCATGCTGGCCATTTGCGAAGTACTATTATAGGAGGATTTATCTCTAATTTGCATGAAAAAATGGGGTATGAAGTTGTTCGTCTTAATTACTTAGGTGATTGGGGTAAACAGTTTGGTATATTAGCTGTAGGATTCAAAAGACATGGATCTGAGGAGGAACTAGAAAGGGATCCTATTAAGCACCTTTTTGATGTTTATGTTCAAATTAATAGGGATATTGAAGCAGAAAAAGAGGCTTCTTCTGAGGCTTATTATGCTGAACATCCCGAGGAAAGGCCAAAACCTGTTGAAGCTAATTCTGCTACTGCTGATGCTGTTGCTGATACTGACAAGAAGAAGGATGGCGATAAGAAGAAGAAAGTAGCAGCTATAGATGATAATGCTGCTACTTCTGCTAAACCAAAATTTGTTCCCACTTCTGCAATCGATGATGAAGCTCGTGCTTATTTCAGGAAAATGGAAGATGGCGATAAGGAGGCCCTAGCTCTTTGGAAAAAATTCCGTGAGCTAAGTATTGCAAAATATAAGGATACCTATGCACGACTCAACATCAACTATGATAGTTATTCTGGTGAATCTCAAGTATCCAAAGAACAAATGAAGAAGGCTACTGAAGTATTTAAGGAGAAAAATCTCGTTACTGAAGACAATGGCGCTTTATTGATTGATTTGACCCCTTATAACAAGAAACTCGGTAAAGCTATTGTCCAGAAAAGAGATGGTACAACACTTTACCTTACTCGAGATGTCGGTGCTGCTATTGATCGTTATGAAAAATATAAATTCGATAAAATGATCTATGTTATCGCCTCTCAACAGGATCTTCATTGTGCTCAATTTTTCAAGATTCTTAACCTTATGGGCTACGAATGGGCTAGTAAATTACAACATATCAACTTCGGTATGGTGCAAGGAATGAGTACTCGAAAAGGAACCGTGGTTTTCCTTGATAATATCTTGGAAGAGACTAAGGAAGCCATGCATGATGTGATGAAAGCCAATGAAAACAAATATGCTCAGGTAGAGAATCCTGATGAGATAGCTGATCTAGTTGGCATTGCTGCTGTTATGATCCAAGATATGCAGGCTAAACGTATAAACAACTACGCGTTTAATTGGTCTCGAATGCTTTCCTTTGAAGGTGATACCGGTGCTTATTTGCAGTATGCTCACTCTCGTTTATGTTCTATGGAACGTAATGCTTCTTCATTAGTAACTTTAGAACAATTGGCAGATGCAGACTTTTCTTTGCTTACTGAACCTATTGCTGAAGAACTTGTTCGAGTATTGGCTCAGTATCCCGATACTCTGCTTGCTGCTCTTCGATCACTAGAACCTTCGACTGTTGTGACATATTTATTTAAATTGACCCACGTAGTTTCGTCTTGTTACGATATATTGTGGGTTGCTGGTCAAGAACCCAAACTGGCTGCTGCTCGTTTAGCTTTATATTCTAGTGCTCGACAGGTTATAAATAATGGTATGGTTTTGTTAGGATTGACCCCGGTCAAACGTATGTAACTGCTGTAATAGATTATAAACAGTTTTAGATTTGTACTGTCTCTTTGCATTCCGGTTACTTAAGTTGATCTCAATTGACTTAACTAAGCTCGACTGAGATCATGCCTCAAGCGAATAGGAGGTGCCGACATAACAATGCAAAAATGGAGTAAGAATTAAACAACTATATATCACTATTATTGACATGTATATATAACTTTCGTCTCATCCTGCTAGAGCACCACGGGCAAGGAAGTCAGTGACCACTCTGAATTTCTTGTCACTTTCCTGTAAAGCAGTTTCAAAAAGGTCATTGCGGTCGGCAAGATCATCTTGCGTCCTTCGTAATGCTTTTATATCTTCTAGTTCAGGAAGACATCGTGGACACTGCAGTTGATCACTAACAGTATTAGCAGAACCAACCATAGCAGAATTGTTCAAGCAACGCTGATGATAAGAATGCTTACAACCAAAATGGACTGCCGGGAGATCAAGGGTAGTTCCACAGGAGGAACATACGGCATATTGAACCACTGTGGGGTCATGCAATAATTTCCAAATTTGTTCCTTCTTGGTATTAGTTTCATTACGATAAGATTCAGCCAATTTGGAGTTTCTATCTATTTCTTCCTTTTCATGATTAATCAGATCTACGAGGTATTGTCTTACGTGGCCAACAGTAGCTACAGAATTGACACTTAGGGCTTGAATGACTTGCAGGGGTGCCATAATTTGATCTTCCTTGATTTTGTTCAGAACATAGTTAAATTCATCGCCAGCCTTTTCTAAGACAGATGGAGAAGAAATGAAGAAGTTCAATGCTAATGGGAAAAGCTCTTTTTCCTGGTCTCCGTATTTATGTAGGACCTCTATAGCTCCAGGAACATCACCCGATGCTATACAGGCACGGAATAAATCCACCTGAAACCCTTCTTCGTTATCTCTTGCCAAAAGCTCGCCATGATGATAGGATACAAGGTGAGATAAAAGAAGAATGGTATTCTTATCGATACGATCCTTTGACGCGACTGCAAGATCTTTAGCGTTTGCTTCCCATCGGGCTTTTTCTGTGGGTGTACCAGCACGGTTGGCTAGATTTAAATACATTTCAAATAGAGTACTAAGGAGATCAGTACGGTCTTTTTCGTTTGCTTCGAATTTATCATATGATTCCAGGCATGCTTCAAGAAATATGACAAACTCATTTGGATGGTCAATGAAGGAAGAAAAAATCAATCGAGGTCGTGGTGGTTGGTAGGTTGGTAAAGACTGATCAACTGCAACAACACCGGTAACTCCCGTATGATTACTGTTCGTGCTACTTCGAATACTGCTTACTTCAGCATTCTGTCCTTCAGAGCTGCCACTAGACATATAGCTAACCAATGCTCGATAACTTTGCAGTACCGGAGCAGTAAGAGAACTGCTTTCTATTTGCTGGTTTCCATCAATAACAGGATTGGCAGTGATTTCTACATCGACAGGAACAAACTTCCCCGTAAACAAGCTAATAAGTAAAGCAGTTGTTTCTACAGGAAATCTATCGAGTAATTCCCTAGAGTGCTGTATTAAAATTCGAAGAGCATCCTTAACTTCTAAACTCTTCACATACTCTAAGCAACTCTTATAATCCTTCAAATCTCGAAGCTTTACCTGAACAGCCAAATCGGCATCCCCACTTCTCTGTGCAAGATAAACAGCCAATGAATAATATCCTGCTTGACGACATATCCTTATGGCACTATCATAATCGATGTTTTTGTTTAAGTTGCTACTGTCAGTTGATGAGTGGTCCTCCACAAATTTAGTTAATTTATCTACATCATTTAACTTAGCATAACTGTTAAATAATAATGTAGTATGTTGTTTCGTAGCCAATCCTTTTCTTTGCAGAGCTTCTAAATATCTGGTCAAATGATCAATATTCTGCGAATCACGATACTTTAAGATAATCTGACTGGTTTCACCTAAGTCAATAGCAGCTATATAATGATCCAATGCTTCCGCCAACTCATCTTCTTTATATAGATAATCACCATATTCTCTTTCAATTTTACAGATTTCCGTCTCACTACAACCAAGACTCTTAGCTAATTGAATAGCGACATCATAAAGGTTTCTTTGTTTGAGAATATCAAGCCTTGAATTAATATCCTTTTCTTTAAAAGTATATAGAATACCATCTGATCCTAATACGTGGAGAATATCCCATTGTACAAATATATGCTTAATACCTACAGCTATCTGACCGCTATAGGCAATGAAATTATTAAGAGTATCGACTATCAATAACCTTGTAGTTGCCGACCCTACAAAACTACTAAAGGGTCCTGAAGACGGAGTCGATGATGCTGCAGTCGAGGGAGCCGATGAAGTGATAACAAGATAATGTTGAAAAGAAAATATTGACTTTTTAGGTAGGTTAAAAACAAATGATGGCCCTCTCATCTGAGCCGTATAATATACAATGTCATTATCTCGTGCTACTATAAGGCGACCGCCACTAGCATTATCCTCTTTTGTAACACATCCCAAAGCAGCCCCTTGTTTATCAAGAATCGCCTCCGGTTTGCCAGAATTCCGACCAGTGGTAGGTACAGTAAGAATCTGACCTACAGTAGCTACCATCAGCATAATACTTCCTCCACCTCTAGTATCTGAGTCTTCAAAAAACTCTAATCCAGTAATAGGAGATGAGCTTCTATAAACAACCCTTTGTCGTGACCCACGATCTCGTACTATATCCCCTCGAACAAGAATCACCGTACCATCTGCATATCCGAACCCCAGGATTGAATAATCGGAAGAAACAGCAACAGCCGATAATGGAAATGTATTTGCTCCATTCACTACAGAAACAGTGCTATGGCAATGAGGACCATTGGTTTGCTTATCGAGTTTTTCCAAATCCCATAAATGCACTGTAACAGGCGATCCTTGTTTTGTAGCGACAGTCATAAGTAGACTTGTTCCTTGTAAAAATTTGAGATTAGTAATCGTCCATTCTGGATCATCATATGCCACAAAACTTTGAATTAAACGAATATCTCGGTCAAACTCTTTAACTATCCCTAATGATGTAGCTAAGAAAATACTGTCTCTTCCAGGTGCTATTGCTTTAAGTTTTGGATCCTAAAATAGTACAGTTAGTATATAAATCCGGTGCCTCGTGGCTATGATTCTGTCTCAAGCGACTGAGATCTGCGACATGCCTAGAGCTGGGCCACCACCTGAAGGAAATTCCTCCATTTCGAACATACCGAATAAAGTAGTCCTTCATCTGGAGAAGATGGATCCTTGATTGGCGTGAGATCAAAGAAACTGAACTGTCTCCACTAAGAAATTGGGTTAGTAACAGTCATAATACATAAATATCCGCTTGATGGCGGGATTTCTTACCCCCGACAGAGCCATTTTGCCTCCTTCAATGCCAAAACTCCTTCAGCAATGGTTATATTCTACAAAACACTAGGAGAACTGTAATATAATAGAGACGGTACTCAATTAATTAGACTTCCAACACCATCGACACCGACCACCAAAAAAACGAATATACAGAAAGATAGACTCCGAGGATGAACCGGGTAGGCAGCTGCAGAGCTAGCCATGATCGCGAACATATAGCTAGTTATATATAACTAGCGCGCGCGAATATATTAAGCAACGCGCGGCTTCTTATCAATAAAATAATTACATAATAATTTATGTAACAATAGGCATTTTGATTACATAATCAGAAATAATTATTATCGAAAAGTTGTTGACCGAGGGGAGGTTGTAACCTTCAGTCTGATATAACAAATAGGTTCAGATTTCTATATTCTTTGTAATAAATTATTACGATATCAGGGCCGAAGAAGAATGGAAGGAACCAGTGAAACAGAGAACCAGACAGGTTAGTAGGAGGGCCTAAAGCGCAGAGAAATATGATCGGTGCCGAGTCCCAGCCACCGAAACCGAAAGTTTCATTCAAATTACTGCTCCGATAATACTAATACTCTCTATATATTATTATGTTATTCTTCTATGAAAAAAGGGTCTAAGAATAGAAAGTTTATAGAAAGAACCGCCGCTGTACATGAGGCTCATGCATGCGGCGCATTTTGATATGGGTTAGGTAAGTTTTCAGGGTAAGTTTTCAGGGAGATCTCCATAATTTTTTTTTTTGGGTTGAAGCGTGAACAAATTGGTTGTGAATAGTGAAGTATACTTTTTTATCTCATATAATTTTATTCATTTTATTGATAGAAATCAAAAATATAAGAATAGAAAAAGACTTTTTCTCATTCATCACATCATCATGGGAAAAGCTAAGAAAACTCGTAAATTCGCTCAGGTCAAAAGAGTAATGACTGCTAAAGATCAAAGGATTAGAAAAAATCAAGAAATACAAAAGCCAATTGAAAAGAATCAAGAGCTTGTTAAAGAAATTCCTCAAGTTTCGTCATCGTTATTCTTCCAATATAATGAAGCTATCAAACCTCCTTATCAAGTCTTGGTTGATACCAATTTCATCAATTTTAGTATTCAGAAAAAATTAGATCTTGTTAGAGGTATGATGGATGCATTATATGCTAGATGTATTCCTATAATAACTGATTGTGTAATGGCCGAGTTGGAAAAATTAGGACCTAAATATCGAATAGCACTTAGAATGGCCCGTGATCCAAGGGTCCAACGACTCACTTGTAGTCATAAAGGGACATATGCTGATGATTGTTTAGTACATCGGGTCATGCAACATAAGTGTTATATAGTAGCAACAAATGATGCCGATTTAAAGCGAAGAATTCGTAAAGTGCCTGGTATTCCTTTAATGAGTGTTGGATCACATTCTTATGTAATAGAGAGATTACCGGATGTCTTTTAATCTGTGGATCACATTCTTATGTAATAGAGAGATTACGGATGTCTTTGTCTTTTAATCTGCTCCATTTCTTATTGTTTATATTTATGACATTGTAATGAATTTTAGTATTTTTTTTCATCCTTCAATTCCTCATTGCCTCCGGCAGCTGGCCCCCAGACCCCCAAGCTCGAAAGGCCTGGTTTATGTATGAGCAGAGAGGGATGACCCTTGTATTCTCTCACTGAAGTTAGGAAGGAGTAATCAAGAAAACGATGCCTTCAAAAAACCGATCCCATTTTGAAGTCGACCATGAAAAAAAAAAGAAAAAAAAAAAAAGGAGAAAAGAACAGGAGAAAAACTGGAATCCAGGAAAGACGCTTCAATGGCTTCATTTATATATCTCCCTAAATCTCAGGGTAAATCAACCTTCGATCGATAGATCAATTCTCTGATTTCTGTGGTTCCATCAAACCCCTAATACTATATACATATAACTTTGAATTTTATCTTTATTTTATAACATCTTTGATTACATCAAGATCTTAACTAGCACGGATTGCTATCGATACTACTACTGGATTCAATCTGGAATCCCTGTTAGATGGTAGTAGCTAGAAAGCACATTACGTAACAGTCAAAATATACCACTTATCTGATATAATATGAAATTGTCAAAATACACCACTTATACTCTCCACGCTCCTTAATTTTATTCAACCGTCAGCTTCAACTGAAAACTGTCTGTTCCGTCATACTCTCACTATCATTATCCCGTGTTCTTAACTGTTCTGTTCAAATCACTCGTTGATTTGTTGTTTATTTTGGTATCATTTTGTTCATTAAAAAATGTCTCCTCCACCACCATCTGCAGACTCTGTTAAAACTGAAGATCAGGTTCCGGTCGAAGAATTCCCACCAGTTATTTATCCTCTTCGTGATATAGAAAAACCAGAATCTATAGAACCAATCACAAATGACTGGCAACAAGGTGTACCTATTGCTATTGATCTGGGATCATATAGGACAAGAGTTGGATACGTCTCCGAAACACAACCAAGTCATGAATTTTTCACTCAAGTCTCGAAATATAGAGATCGAAGAGCAAATAGGACTTATACGTTGGTAGGAAATGATATAAATATTGATCCCATGGCTCGTCAAAGTACAAAATCGCCATTTGATGGATTATTACTTACAAACTGGGAGGCGGTAGAGTCGATTCTTGATTACAGTTTTTCAAAGATATCTGTTGAATCAAATGGAGGAGTTGATAATCCCTTAGTTATGACGGAAATTATTGGAACTCCTGAACCTCAGCGGAAGTTCATGGATGAATTATTATTTGAAGGTTATAATATCCCTTCATTAGCTTATGGAATTGATGGGTTGTTTTCTTTCAGAGCGAATCATAAGAATCGTTCATCGGATACTGGGATTATTGTCTCTTGTGGGCATGAAGCAACTCATATTATCCCTGTTATCAAAGGAAAAGGTATTCTTTCTAATGCAAAAAGAATCAATTGGGGTGGTAGACATGCGTCACAATATCTACAGTCTTTATTATCTCTGAAATATCCTTATTTCCCGTCAAAATTGACTTTATCTCAGGTGACATGTATGGTTCATGATCATTGTTATGTCTCTACTAATTATCGAGAAGAAATAGCTACATACTTGGATTATGAGACTATGTCAGCAAGAGAACGTATAATTCAAGCCCCTTTTACAGAAATCATAGTACAAGAAAAGTCCGAAGAAGAATTGGCTAGAATAGCTGAGCAGCGGAAAGAAAGTGGTCGTAGATTACAAGAGCAAGCAGCAAAGAAACGTCTTGAAAAACTCGTTCAAAAGGAACAAGAACTTGAATATTATATCGAATTAAGAAAACAGATAACTAATGCCCCATCTAAAAAGGAAGTTAAACGATTACTGGATGGTGATGGGTTTAAAGAAGAAGCCAGTTTACATAAAGTAATTAATGACCTTGAAAAAACCATTCGTCATGCAAGAAAACAAGATGTAGGTGATGAAACACCTGCCGAAGAAAAACCACCTAGTTTCCCACTTGTCGATATCAAGGATGAAGATTTAAATGAAGAACAAATCAAGGAAAAGAGACGTCAAAGATTATTAAAGGCTAGTTATGATGCTCGAATGAGAGCTAAGGAAGAAAAACTCTTAGAAGAACAACGGCTACAAGAGGAAGCTCGTAAGGATGCTGAATGGAGACAAAGTGATCTTGAAGGTTGGATTAAGGATAGAAGAGACAAATTAGATAAAATACTGTCAAATGTTCGAGAAAAACAAAGACTTCGGGAAGAACTTAGTAATCGTAAATCATTAGCTTCACAGATGAGAATGAAGTCAATAGCTGCTCTGGCTTCTGACACTAAAACTACTAGTGGTAAACGAAGAAGAGCTGGTGGTGGAAGTGCTGGTACTGGGGATGATGATCCTAATGATACCTTTGGTGCTAATGATGAAGATTGGGCTGTATATAGAAGTATTGCGAATGCAAGCGATAGTGAAGAAGAAGAAGAAGAGCAAAAGCTTATTAAATCTTTACAAGATCAATTACTTGCACATGATCCAACATTTTCTATTGAAGATACTCATGAAGCTCAAATGGATTGGAGGAAGAGTACAATTCATATGTTTTTACGAGGTCCTCATGAGTTCGACCCCGAGTCACGAGCTCAATCTCATCAGATAAACTTAAATATTGAACGAATCAGAGTTCCTGAAGTATTATTCCAACCATCAATTGCTGGTGTTGACCAGGCTGGTATCGTTGAAATCATTGGAGATATTTTATTCCGTAACTCTTCTGTTCCCTATTCTAGTGATGTATTTTTACATGGTGGACAAGCAAATTTCCCTAATTTCGAGGAGCGTTTATCTAGGGAATTACGTAGTATATTACCAGTAGGAGCTCCTTTAAATGTTAAACGAGCTGCCAATTTATCTTATGATGCTTGGAAGGGAATGGCACAATGGTCTTTAACTGATGAGTTTAAAAAGGCTGCAGTTACGCGACAAGAGTATTTGGAAATGGGTAGTGGGTATATCAAAGAACATGGTTTAGGTAATGCTCTTGTAAGATAAATTGGATCGTTATTTATAGAGTTCAGTGAATTTATGATAAATGGGTTTCGTCTTTTCGGGCACCTTCACTCAATTGTGAAATCCCTCTTCTGAGGCAGAGCCAGCAGACCGCGTATTTTCCATAAGAATAAAAAAATCCGATAAATATTTTTACATGCATATTACACATCATATTTTACCTAGTTCTTCGCGTTGTACCTATATTTGGAACTCATTTTGTAATGATCTCGGTCGAACGATGACTATTAGGATTAAGTCCCTTTTTCTTCATAGATCTACGACGTGACTGTTCAATCAACTCCTTATCTTCGTCAGCATTGAACTCAGCAAAGTCACCTTTGATAATAGGTTCAATCTCTTCTTCAGCACGGATAGCCTGTTCTTTTTCTCTGGCACCCGCTTTGCTATTATCATGAATAGCAGTAGCTATTTTATGGAATTTGGCAACATAGAAACCATCAACATTATAAGTATGAGGATAATATCTACGAGTTAATTTGACAGAAGGATCAAAGGTCTTACCCCTGAAACTAGTGAATCCTTCTTTACCAATTTCAAGATTGGTCTCTACCAATTTAACATTAGGACGCTTTCTAAGAACATAATCAACTACTGCTTCATTTTCTTCAACCATAACTGAACATGTCGAATAAACAATGATAGCACCAGTTTTAGAATTAGCATCTACTGAGTCAATAGCTGAAAGTAATAATTGTTTTTGTAAATGAGGTAATTGAATAAAATCTTTTTCGGTTCTATTGGTTTTCACAGCCGGATCTTTAGCAATAACACCAGTTCCAGAACAGGGAGCATCAAGCAGAACACGATCAAACCCACCAATAACTTTAGGGAATTCACGTGCATCATAATTACAAACAATAGTATTTGTACAACCCAAACGATGAATATTTGCAATTAATGATTTTGTTCTTGATTTATTAGAATCATTAGCGAAAACGCATCCAGTATTTTTCATCATAGCTGAAATAAAGGTAGTCTTACCACCTGGAGCAGAAGCCATATCAAGGATTCTTTCATTCTCTTTAGGATCCAAGGCCATTACTGGTAAAAATGATGAGGCGGCTTGTAAAATATAATGACCGGCGAGATATTCAGGAGTAGCACCAATAGGGACTTGAGATTCAAAAACTTGTAATCCAACCTTTGTCCATTTTCCAATTGGTTGAAGATTAACACCACGATTGATTAGAGCTTGAGCAAGGTCCCTCCTTCTTGTTTTTAAAGTATTTGTACGGATAGTAACAGGACGAGCTACTTCATTCGCTTCAAAGAACTCTATAGCTTCAGCAGGCCCAAATAAATTAAATAATCTTTCTGCTAAGAATCTTGAATAACCATAATAAGCAGCAATATCATCCAATAGTTGAGAGATATATTCTGATCTACTACGATTTTCCTCGGCCATATTTTTGAAATCTTCTAATACTTTGACCACTTCTAAGATACGAGTTCTTAAAGAATGGAGATCAGAAGTAGATGATTGAGCTTCTAATTCACGTTCTTCTTCTGTAGGTAAAACTTTAGCTTTTGGTACTTCTTTAGATGCATATTCTGTTCTATCTTCGTCTTCATCTTCATCTTCGTCTTCGTCTTCATCATCTTCATCGATGAATTCATCATTTTCTTCCTCTTCCTCTTCTTCTTCATCCTCATCTTCTTCATCACTACTATTAACTCCAAAACCAGCTGCTGCTTTTTGATTCATTTCTTCCAAAATCGTCTCATCCTCATCGTCATCACTAAACATTGGCTTAGCTTGTCTTTCTTCATCTGAATCATAAAAATCTTCTTCTATTTCAACATCAACATTGTCTTCATCTGAGTTCTCAAATAAACTCTTTTTTGCCTTAGCAATTTCATCTTCATTAATAACCACAGTTGATCTTTTCTTCGAGATACTAATATTATTACTATTACTAGTTGATGATTTATGTTTCTTAGATGAACCATTAGATCCATTCACTTTTCGTTTCTTATTAGTTTCTCCTCGGAATTCCTCTAAAGAGGGAGGATCCGATTGCTTATTTTTTGATTTTCTTCCCATTTTAAATAAATATTCAGATAAGTAAATACAAATGGATAAATATACACTGAGAAATGGTATCTGAAAGTCCTCGAGTCAATTTATACGTCAAATAAAAAAATCTTGAAATTTCCAAAAAAAAAAAAAAAAAATTTAGAGATAAGACAGCCGTGTCTGATAATTATATTGATAGCATTGATAAAAATATTACATAATAACTTATGTAATCGATGTATAGACAGTTACAACTGTGAACCCCAAGCTAGACCATCAAGATCAGTACTTTTATCGTTGGCAGTCACTGCATTGTCTCCGGCACTTTTGGGTATTACTCCGCCCCCATTCTTGTTACTCTCAGTCTCCAAGTTATGGCACAATTTTTTTTGGACCTTTCCTGATTCACGTTCAGGGTTCAACCGTTGAGAGCGGAGATCAAGAAATTTTTTTCAGGGTAGGGAAGTTTGAAAAATCTATCTCTGCACGTGACGGAAAATTTCCGGCCTTAGCTCTGGCTACTACTACTACTACCTTACTTATTTTTCGGATATAAGCTGGCTTTCTGATTTGATCTTGAACAATAAAGGATTCGATTTGAGTTGAAAAGGAAATAAACCTTCTCTGTTAGATAAGAGCGGTATTGCTTGTTTTGGTACTGATAAAAGAATCCGGGAAACTAGCATAAAAACCGACCGCCTCTCTATATCATCATGTCATTAGATCATTATGAAACTGAACAACAACCGATCAATTATGATGATGAATTCGATAATACTCGAATTCAAGCTGGAAAATATATTATGATTAGATTACCATCGGGAAACTTTCGGGTAGTCCAACTTATAGCCGGTCAATCTATAAGTTTAGGTAAATTTGGTACTTTTAAAGTTGATAGTATACTAGGCCATCCATTTGGATTCACATATGAAATCTCTGAAAAAGTTCAACAATTATCAATAGTTAGTAATGATTATGAATTAGATGGTCATGATATCCCTGACAGTAATGGTATTGTTGTGGAAATGCAGCCTCATGAAAATAACCGTGACTTACAAGATGATCCTACAGTTCAAGGTTTGAGCATGGACGATATAGAAGAATTAAAGAAACAGGGTCTATCTGGTCAGGAAATTATTGAAAAAGTGAAAAATTCACATGCTTCCTTTGAGAAGAAAACAAGTTTCTCTAAAGAAAAGTACTTAAAACGTAAACAACAGAAATTCTTACAACAGTTTACTCCAGAACCTATTGGAAGTTCTGAACTTATTGATATT
Source organism: Sugiyamaella castrensis (assembly GCA_030583505.1). NCBI lineage: Eukaryota > Fungi > Ascomycota > Dipodascomycetes > Dipodascales > Trichomonascaceae > Sugiyamaella > Sugiyamaella castrensis. The sequence goes on from JAJMIF010000132.1 coordinate 18,392, forward strand.
TATTTAGATAAAGATGGTTCGAAAATTCATGATATGAGTGTAGAATCATTGGGGTTGATTCTCAGTTTAGCAAATATTCGTCCTGGTGGGAAATATCTTGTTATTGATGATGTTAGTGGTGTATTAGTAGCTGGTATGATGGAACGAATGGCTGGTGAAGGTTTAATTGTAGTTGCTCATGAGAATGAGCATCCTAATTTAGATTCTTTAAGGTATATGAATTATTCTTCTGGATTAATTAGTAAAATGATTAAAACCATTAATTGGTTAGAATATTTATATCCTCAAGAAGCTGAATCATTTGAAGAAAAAACTCCTGAAGAATTATTACAACTCAAATCAAGTCAAAGAGGTCAATATTTCCGAAGGCGACAAAGATATCAAGATTTTAATGATATTCATAAATTAATTTCATCATCTTCATTCGATGGTCTTATAGTAGCCACTGATTTGCATTTAGCCACTTTAATTCCTAGATTAATCCCTGCAATTGCTGGGTCAAGGTCCATCGTCATCTACAATGAAAATAAAGAACTTTTAATAGAAACTACCCATGTTTTTCAAAAAGATCTACGAGTGATTGCTCCCACGATTATGGAAACGAGAGTACGTAGATATCAGACCATACCAGGTCGAATGCATCCTCATATGACTTCTCGAGGTGGAGGTGGTTATATTTTATGGGGTATTCGAGTATTACCAAATCCAAGTGTGAATGCTGTTGGTAAGGCCTCAAAGAAGCGTAAGACTACAGAATCTCGAACTACTGATCAATTAGATGTACTTACGGAATCTCAACCTAATGATCAATCAGATGTAAATATAGAGTAATAAGTGTAATATACTGAATATAGTGATCTATACCGCCGACATCTGAGCTAGGGGGTACCACGCCCACGCCCCAGCCGCTGGAGGAAGAGTGTGGGAGGGAGGGCTTTTTCTTCTTCAAGCAGATATTCTCTATCGTCGTGGTCCTAAGGATACTCGCCAACTTGTGGCACCTTTGGAGTTACGTCAGGTGTAGGCCCAGTCGCTAGTATAAGGTTCTAATTCTATAGATATTAAATATTAAAAATGAGAAAGAAATTCCCAGGAAGGATCGTTCCACAATACTACAGCCCGAGGTTGACCATTAAGATCAATATATGACGTGCTAGACCATCCTCGTTCAAAACCTAGTTGTCTTGTATAATCTATCTGTTGCATATTACCAACTTCACATACTATAGCTTTAGCTTCAAGATATGTCGCCTTTCTAAATATCCATCTATAAAACTCTAATCCTCCCAAAAGAGCCTCATGTGGTTCATAAAGTCGTACTGATCGATCAGTCCATTTATAGAACTCTTGAACACCAATATAAGGTGGGTTTGCAGTTATAAGATCAGCATGAGTGATTCCAGAAATTTGAGAAAACTCTACAGGGTCATCAATAGATATGTCTCCTAAAATAGGTGTTATTGAACAATTTCTATAATTCAGATCCAATTGACGAGAATGTTGGTGGATATTGGATTTAAAAATCTGAATGGCTCTGCGGGATATATCTACTCCATAAGCAGTTGTGTTTCTTAATTTAGATACTAATGATAAAGGAATACAGCCTGTTCCTGTACAAAAATCTACAATGGTAAGAGGTTTCTCCTGTTGATGAGCTTCTTTTTCTAATAATTGTTGATGACGTAGTAATAATGTTAATCTTATCGTCCATTCTTCAGTCTCCCAACGAGGAATTAAAACCCCTCGAGCACATTTGATATCCAAATCACCAAATGGTTGAGATCCAAGAATATATTGTAAAGGTAGTCCTCTACCTCTTAAGTAGCATGCCCGATAGAGTTTATTGGCAGGTAATTCTCTTCTTAACCATTCCAATTCTCTTTGAGCATCAGGAATTGTTCGTAATGTTGGAAGTAGTAATGGTAATAGTTTATCCAATCGACCAGCTCTAGAGATAAGTTCACGACTAAGACGCATGCTTTTTCTCCCAATAATACTCCAACTTCAAATGGCTTATGAATATCAAAAGAATTGAAAGAGCTGGTTAAGTGTCAATCTCATCGAACTCGAAGTAACGTTAGTTGATCTGAGCCGCATGATTTTTCGGACCCGACAATCTTGCAGGTATTGCCTCCGACGACTGGAGCTTAGCCCTAGACATGTGCACGCGCGCGCATGCTGCTGCATATCACATGATGAGGACACGGGGTACGGGTAATGTTATAGTGTTGATATTAGCAGTGATCTTGGATCTTGTTAGACATATTTGTAATTGATTTGATTTATATTTTAGTATTATTCACTAATATAAGAGGTGCCAACGACTGTAAACTAGTTCATTGATAACAATCAATACTCAGAAGTATTCATAACAAGACTGAGTTCTCGTGAACCTAATTATTTATTCTACTTCTCTTCTCCAATCATCTATTGACATCTACTGACTACTGACTACTGACTCCGAGAGCACAGCCTTACCAGGGTAAGGAACATATCCGGTACGGTACTTTTTTTGACTGCTCATCGCGAACTCAGCATTGGTGCATGATTGTCAAGGTGTTTTTGTTCTTGTTCTTGTTCTTGTTTTGTTGTTGTTGTTGTTCTTGTTCGTGTTAGCGCTCTTGGTCGTGTTCTTGGTCGTGTTCTTGGTCGTGTTCTTGGTCGTGTTCTTGGTCGTGTTCTTGGTCGTGTTCTTGGTCGTGTTCTTGGTCGTGTTCTTGTTCTTGTTAGTGTTCTTGTTAGTGTGTTCTTGTTAGTGTTCTTGTTAGTGTGTTCTTGTTCGTGCTCTTCGTTAGATCGAAATATATCAACATTGTTGGAAGTTATTACTTTGTATATAGGGTTTCAGTTCATTTTGGTTGGGGTTATTTATTGAATTTTACACACTAGGTTTTATACTTGCTTTAAATGAAGTTACAACTTGAGATCATCGAACTATCGGGTGAAGACAAACAGTGAATAATCTGTTTATATATATGAACAGACAGCTGATATTTAATAAAAGAGCTATGTTTTAAAATCATGTTTTGAGAAATTTAAATACCAATAATAGGATAATTAGACGACATAAGTTTAGCATAACAGATATAAAGGAGAGAATTCATCCCTTCCTTATTTGAAGTAATTTAGAGTGTCAACTATCTGTTTGCCGTTTAAAATATCATTTATTATGCATGGGTCTTGGAGACTTCCTAGTAAATTGTCTATGGAACAAAGAATAACAGACACTAATGAAAATCGAATTATATCCTCTCTGCAGGCCAGACCTGTTCGACAATCAACAATTGATAGTGCTAGCAGTTGTGATAGTGCCGATACCTTTGGAAGTGGGAACGGGGCTGATAGTAGTGAATTGAGTAGTTCTACTAGCAGTACCACAGCAATCGGCCTAGTTGTTCCATCGATAAAGTTCTCTGGTAATGACAGCTATGGTTATGGATCGGGATCTTCATCAATCCCGACTGCTAATGGAGCAGCCAGTCATGTAGCTCACAGTACTAGATCACATTTGGGGAAAATGAATGAAATTTATTCAGTTAATCGAGGAGTAAACTTTGAAGAAAACGGCGAATTAAGTCGGGGAGGAAGCACCGGAAGGACCGTTAGAGGAGAAAGCGGTCTGGAAATTAGTTCTAATAGTTATGCTGATACTTCCCTTGCAAATGGTTCACAAACGAGTGTTAGGCCGTCTATGATCAGATTTCATTCATCACCAGTAGTTTCAACTTTGAGTCCTACTAGACATCAATTCCGACTACCTAATGTGACTCCTCGAGAAATTAAAGAAACTTTGAATGCCAGTTTTAAAGAAGATGAATCCGGTAGATCAATCAATCAATATACTGTTAAAGAAGTCATTGGTCGAGGGTCATTTGGAATGGTCCGATTGGCAATAGATCAAAACACTAAAATAAAATATGCCATTAAGGAATATTCGAAGCAAAGGTTAACGAAGCTTCTGAGAAGAAAAGCTATGATGGGAAGAGGAAGAGGAGAAGTAGTACCAGATTCAACTACGTCTAATCCCATCGACTTAATTCGTCGTGAGGTGGCTATTATGAAAAAACTAGACCATTTAAATATTGTGAATCTTATAGAGGTTCTTGATGACCCTAACGGTGATTCGCTTTATGTGATTTTGGAGTGGTGTGAAAAAGGTGTAATTATGCCATTTCCAGACAATTCCCATGATCATTACGATGAAAAACAATGTAGACTTTATTTCAGAGACATGATTTTAGGTGTGGAATATTTACATTCTCAAGGGATTATTCACCGAGATATAAAGGCAGCAAATGTATTAGTTAGTGAGGCTGATGTAGTAAAGATTGTGGATTTTGGGGTCTCCGAAATGTTTGAAAAGGATAATGATGCCATTAAGAAGACTGCAGGTAGCCCTGCTTATATGGCTCCGGAGTTGATTTTTTTGGGAGGTGGCGGTGGTAATAGGAACAATGAAAGTGTTACCCAAATTTCAGGTCGTGCAGCGGATATCTGGGCAATGGGAGTTACTTTGTATTATATGAGATTTGGTTATTTACCGTTTCAAGCAGATGCACTGGGAGAATTATACGATAAAATATTGAATAGTGAACCGGTATTTGAAGCTGACTGTGACCCAGAATTAAGAGATCTTCTACTAAAGATTCTTGAAAAAGATCCTCATAAACGGATTGTGATGTCTGAGCTACGTGAGCATCCTTGGGTCACCTGTTCGGGTCAAGATTTACTTCTTTCCATGGAAGAAAATACCGCAGATTCTATTACTCCTGTTACAGAAGAAGACCTTTTTTCTGCCTTCGAGCTTATCCAAGGAATTATGGATGTGGATCAAGCCAATGAGAAGTTATGGAAATTGCATGGTTGGCGTGGATCTTTAGGATCTGGTGGGTCTGGAATTTCTCGAGAGTCCTCGAGATCTCCAGTGTCGATAATATCTGATGGGGGTTCCATGTTCAAGTTGACTCGAGCTTTGAATGAGATTCTTTCGAAAGATAGTCGAAGGAAAGATGAGTCGGCCTTTCAATCTAGTAGGTCTATCGGCACGTCACCATTAATAGGACCTTACTTGCCAGGATCTATCCCTACTGCCGTTTCATTGGATAGGATTTCCCATTTTGATCATGAATCTGGTCAATCACAAGAAGCAGCGGAGGGAACAGCTAGTACCATGATGACAGAAACAGCAACTGCAACGGATCCGACACTTGATTTAGAAGCAGCAACAGCATGTACGGCTCTTCAAGGACATGAGGCACAGATGACTAGGCAAGAGGACTATGACAATAATAATGAGAATAGTACTGGCATATCAGAGAATAACGAAATAGATATTGAGAGAAGGCCAAGTAGAACCAGATTGAGACAGTTTCTAGGTCTTGAAATGACATCTCTACGTTCACGAAGTCTTGACACCGATGATCGTTATTAGACATCTTATATTTATATATACGACCTTAGATATTTATTTAATTTATGTAAATTATTTCTACAGTATCTGATACTAACCCAAATATTCCTCTGACAGATTGGCGCTCATCTCCAGACAGATTTCTACATATGGTCTTACTCAGGGGAGCAAAGGGATTTGGGGTGTGTTGAAATTTAGTTTACTATATGATCTCTCAATATGCAACGTCATGTGTATTATTATAACTTTGCCAACTTCTTCTTTATCTCTTCTTCTTTAGCTTCATAATATTCCTGTTCCTGTTCAAGTCTTTTAGCAGTAAAAGCTGCATCCACTTCAAAATTGTGAGTATCGGAAATAACTTCCTTGAATAATTCCTTTCTAATAGGTCCGTAGGATGGAGAAGACGCAAATTTGAATACAGATTCACCTATCTTGACACCTTCAGGAAATCCTCCAAGAGCATCTACCAGCTTATATTGAAGGGCCTCTCTTCCCGTAAATCGATGAGCAGAAAGAGTAATTTTATGAGCAAGAGCAGCTCCGAATCTAACTTTGAAAATAGACATCATTGGAGAAAAAAGCGGAGCACCAAAATCTAATTCATTCATACATAAAAAGCCTCTATCTGGATTCATTATTCTATAATCATGACAAGAAGCAATCATAAATCCAGCAGCAAATGCATGTCCATTAATAACAGCCACAGTAGGCCATGGGAATTCCAGTATTGCCCTCATTAATCTGTAATATCTATCAGGAAAAAAATTCGGAGTCGCTAATGCCCGTTCGAAATCGAGACCATTTGAAAAGAACTTTGGTAACGGTGAAGTTGTAATCAACACTTTAGGAATTGTCAATTGAGTTCTAATGAATGATATGGCTTCGAGATAAGCATCGACAAATTCTGGAGTATACCGATTATCTGGAGGACTAATATATTCAATGAGGTAATACTTGTCAGCAGATGATACTCTAAGCAATTTATCTGAGGATCCCAAAGGGAAAGTAAGAGGTAATTGATCCATTGTTTTGAAGATGAGGCCTGATAAACTTCTTCTTTTCCTTTCAAATATTTTTTAAACTCTTTCCAAATACTTTTTGAATAATATTTTCTGAATCTCAGAATCTTCCAAATGAAGAAAAAGACTATCTAATTGTGGAGATAATTATCTGGGGAAGAAGACCACCTATTTATTGGAAGAATTGAGCCCGCGGACTATACCCCTCGTCATGTCCTGACATGCACGTTAACGGTTAAGGGTTACATGAGCCTCGGTCAAATTTAAATTTAAAAAAAAAACGTAGGAGATCCCCCCCGTGCACGCACAATTTTTAACACGTGACCACTCATGCGGGCCCACCAACAGCGCGGGCAAAGAATCCCGTGTGCGTTTCGGTCTTTTGTCTCTCGTTGTATTCGGAATTCTTGGTGGGGTTAATTTTCATCCGGCAATGGTTGGTGGGTTTCAGAAGGATAATATTTGATTATAATCATAATAATCAACGGTTAGACGTTATTCTGAAAGTCGATCAGTAATTAGTAATTTGAATAAAATAAGTTCATATTGCTTGATAAGTTTCTGAGTAAATAGATTGTTGATATGAATTAGTTATTCAACTCTCACATCTGTTTCCTATATCGATCGCCGCACGGCTGGTACTAACTTAGTAAACTTACAGTTTCACAGGACCCTGTCGATCTATAATGTCTGCTTAACTGCCCATATTAATCGCTTTACCAGTCTATTCTCTCCTGATAGCCTCTTTTGAGGCAGCTGTATTGGAAATAAGCATGATATACTTTCAAAGGTACGTTGAAACTTATAACAAGACTTCTAAATGTTATGTTTATTTAGAGAAAATCACGTCTTACACGATTCCTAGAACAATCTAGACAATTAGGACCAACTGCAGCACGAGGAGGGGATGGAACAGAATCCCATCCATCAGAAACTACAGAGAGTCCAACAGACGAACCAGGAAAGCTGTGAAGTTTAGGATAGAGCCCCACCCGCCGGAGGCAGAAAGAGATCAACCCAAGAGTTGTATAGATTGAAAACCAAATAAAAATTTATGAGTAATATCTAATCTTTCATATTAACCATATACATGACATTTTGTTTTTGAGGCTTGCTCTTTTTTTGTTATTTTATCTTTCATTTGAACAACAAACAAACAAACTTTTAGTTTTGAGCCTTAATAAGAGCATTAATATTCTCTTCACGGTTACCCAAAGAACCACCTTCAACGAAATGCTTGAACTTTCTTCGAACACCCCATCCTCCTGAAGGGTTGGACAATTTAAAGGGCCACAAAAAGTTGGAAGCTTGTTTAAAATGAGGGCCAACAGTGAAGATTTCATGGATAAGATCTTCAACACAGATGATACCATATTTGCCAAGAGATTCTTCAATAATAGCATTATCAGTTAAAGCAATACGTTGCTTATTGACCTTTCCGTAACCACGCTTATAGATAAGTTGACGAACAGAGGCCAAATTTGGGTAACCATAAGCAATATAAGGTTCAACGATTCTTAAAAGTTCAGCAGTAGCTTTGGTTAATCTAACAAAGACACCATTGTTGATTTGGTGCAATCTAAGAAGTTGTAAGACCTTTCTTGGCTTAGGGGCAATCTTATTAATACCCTTAATACGAACAACAAAAACAAGCTTTTCTTGAGCAGGAACATAAAGGCTACCTTCAACTTTAGCAGTACGCTTAAGACGAATTTGCTCTCTTTCGTTATCACGATATTCTTTGACGTATTTCTCAGCTCTTTCGAAGATAACCTTTCTCTTTTCTTTGTTGGCAGTCTTCTTAGCGATAGCAGCTTCCTTCTTCTTAGCAAGGAGTTCCTCGCTAGTCTTACGCTTCTTGAGAAGAGTTTCAGGAGGGAAAACGTCCTGATGAGCAGGAACAGTGGTTGATGGAGCCATTTTTGTTTGTTGTTGAACAGAAACACAAAAAAATCAATAGTTGGTTGGCTGACTGTGTTTATGTGAATATTGAAAAATCGTGATTCTACAAGACGGAGTAATGAGTAGCTTGAGAAGGAAAAGATTGAGTCGTTCAAGTGCATTTGCGCGGCTCGAAACTTTTCGCAGTCACTTTTATACCTAATTTTGCATAAGTATCTATTTTTGATTGTATATGTTATGTTATAACATCCACTCACGCACACTCGTAGGTCTAGTTAACGTTTTAACTAAACCTGTTAGGTAAATTAATTAATTAATTGTTAGCGGCTGCGGCTATGGGGACAGATGAGGTACGTACGTATACGTACATGTGTTCCCCTATCACGTTCTTGCCGGTCAAGATTTCTTCGGTCTCGCTAACACTGGTTTTTGAGCCTAATGAGAAGGTTTTTCCCAGCGCCCTTAAAGCTACTGGTGAATTCAGGGCTGGAATCTAGAAACTGAAACGAAACAAACTTTATATTGAAATTACGTAAGCAATCCAGTGTCCCACCTATTCTTTGGAGGGCGAGGATCGAAGTAGATTTAATAAATAATAAATACATTAGAATAATCTGGTGCTACGCCTAGTCACTGGGGTAGACTGGATAAAACTCTCGATATGCTTGACGTCGCCACGATAAGCCAGCTGACAATCATGGACAATTTGAAATCCTATTGCCAGTATCATCATGATGATAGGAGTCTATCTGGCCTAGGCGCTAGATCTATGATGGTATTACCCGGGTAGAGGCTTTCTTTTTGTTACCTGATAGTATGTGATATGAATAAATATATTGTGCTATTTTATATGACCATTATCGTGCAGACAATCAAATCCACCCGCTGCTGGACGGTGTCTTCCCTTCTTCTGACGTTAGCGAGAGCTAGCAGGAGCGAGGGGAGGGGTCCTGGCCAAAGGCTGCAAGGCAGACTAATGTAGATCACGATCACGTACGAAGCGAGAGCAGGGCACCGCTGGGGAAATTGAGATTTTGTATTTAAATTTTTGAGGAAGGGCGGAGAATTAGCAATTCGCCAGTTTGGTTTATTAATTGGTATAATAATTCTAGTTATTATTATGAGCTATCATCGACTCTATACATCCCATCACTCAATATCTGGATTTTTAAGAGCCGCTTCAGTTGCTTTAATTATTTTCGGCTTCTTTCTTACTCCCACCTGAAACAATTCTTGGAAAATATAAAATTTACCCACGTAACGCGGATCTGGGCCGTAGCCCCAGCCACCAGACCCCGAGGGTTCAGGGGTGGTGAGAGTGTTAAGGTGTATTTACCAAGTTTCAAAAAACGGCTGCTCAGGGGGCCCATTAATATCAATATAATGTCGAGTAGTTAGTTTGAGCAAATAATTTAACTTATCTTATATATAGCCACATTCGATTTCAGCAGATTGTGATTAATTGGCTATAAATAAGTAGAGCCCCTCAATCAAATCATGAAGCTGGTATAAGTTATAAAGGATAGAATATATTATATATTATTGACCTTGCCATAAAATGCAGTGAAATTTTACCATATAAGAATTCTTAGGAACAACCGTTATTTTAACTTTTATTAGTCCCGTTTGTTAGAGCAGTATCTTCCAACTCCCATGCACCACTACCATCTGTAGCGCTATGAGCCTCTCATCAGCAGTCTTCCTCAGTTCCTTCTGGACTTCTTCCAGGTGAAAACGCCAACCTATTTCTAGGACACTAATATAGCTTTTTCAAGCTATGGAGAACTCAGTTGACACAAAGCTTTTAAATTTTTAAATGAACTTTATTTTGGTACTACTAATAAGAATTGGAAGGATAAATCTGATAAAAATCCACCGGCTAGGTTAGAGGCGAGAGAACTGAGCAAAAAAAATATTCGAGGTAATGGCTTATTCGATTAGTTGGCGACTCTAAGAAATGCTTTCAAACAGCAATTCACCGGAATATGCTACTTTTACATATGATGAAAAATCTCAGAATGGTCTACTGTACTGCATTTTGTTATCTTCGAACCGTCCGAGGACTTTAAGAACTTTAGCGAAAATGTTAAGGCATGAGAATGATTCGTTTGAAGACGTAGAAAAATAATATCCACATCCAGCCTTCACCCAATTAATGACTTGTATTTTATATTGTTGGCTAAATCAGATAGATGATTCAAAATTAATTTTAAATAAATTAAATAAATAGATCAAAAAATTTAGACGGTTCTATCCGGCCCAACAGAGAGACGCAGATGGAGGAGTCCACAAGCATGAAGAGAGAGAGGAGAAGTGTTTATGTCGAAGATGATAGGGACTGGCAAACTGAGAGCTGTGAGGCAAGACTGAGAAACCTGGGTCTACAGAGTCCAACAGTGACAGACGGCGGGTTATAGGCAAGGCGAGGATTAGCCAGTTGGAGGCGCTTACAAGTTTAAGTTACAACAACCAAGCCTTACCTTAAAAAAAACTGTTGGCCCACTGGTGGCCCACTGGTGAACACATGGTGTGGGGTTTCCAATTTCTCCGAGGGGGGATGAAGGGTAAATGTTAAGACCACGTTGTCCGACTCATGATATAGATAGGTGAGAGGGCAGCACCCGGAGTCAATCTTCAGATTAAGATGGTGTGTCAGCAAATTAAATGATCAGGACAATTCCAAGCTCCAGGGGACTTGGACCAACTGCATTATTCATATGGGTTTACAGTAAACAGCTATAAAATTTTCAAAACCAACCTGGAACATGCTAATCAAAAGGTATAATGCTACAGTTCTTGAGCGCAGAGAGAGCTTGTGGTCTGCCTATGCCCCAGTCGTTGGGGGCCGGTAACTCCACCCGACCTTCTCAGCTTCCGGCCGATGGGGTATTGGCCTAGGAGCAAAGCATGGGGGCTATGGGTTCTATTGTTAGTTACTTTTATAACAATACATTTCGGTTATTAAATAACGGATACCTTTTGTATATTTGTAAATGGTAGCCCAAAAATGAAATATTCTATATTCATTAATGAATCGACCATATTAATCAGTTATAGAGTATTATTATATTCTTTTAATGAGTCTATTTATGAGACGCGTCATTCAAAACCAAACCCGCGCGGGGCGCTCGAGCACTAGAACTAAAGCTCTAATCTGCTGCCCTAGCTGCCCTGGTCTGCGGCTTTAACGACCTCCATCAGGTTAACTACTATCTCAAATGGCAAGAGGAGCTCGAGCAAATCATCTTGAACAAAACTTGAATTCATACGATATAGAGAGACTGAGAGAAAGCAGTGTAGTGTTATTTAGGGGGTTGAAAAAAAGTTAATTTGAACCTTTTTATTTTCTTCAAATAAAGTATTATTATTATTTATTATAGACAGGAGGGTGTTGTACTTTGGATACGACCTTTCTATACCAAAAGAGAGAAGCAGTGGTGGTAGTTGCATCTTTCTCAGCATTTAGCTGGAAGACAACAGCATATTCATTAAGTTCAGAAATATATATTATTTGTAAGAAAAAAAATCGATATAATCATTGATGGAGTAAATTGGTTCCTCATCATTCGATTAATAGAATTATTGTTTATTTCCATTTGAATCACGAACATAAAAAAAACACCATATATGAAAAATTGACTGTAACAAGGTAGGTATGTACATCTTTGGTTGACTATCGGAAGAGAATAACTAGCAGTATAATGGCTTATATTTTATTCTTCCTATATTCCTGCTATTTCAAGAAGAAAGGTTTTTTTTTCTTCTTTTTTTTTTTTTTTTTTGTTTTCATTGTTCTAATACGATAATAGATAGACTCTCCTCACTCACAAGGATTTTTTTTTTTTTTTTGGGTTTTGATTTCAGTTTTTGTTTGCTTATCATTCGTATTACTTTCTCTCTAATTGACTTGGTTAATTAATATTCTTCATAGAGCGGTAGCGGAAAGTGAACCTGTTAAATCGATCTTTCACTGCTATCCGATATAGCCAACCTGGGCTCCACACACGTGCTGAAGTGTAAGTATTCCATATCCCTATCTTCGTATGGGATCTAGCTGATCTGCCCAAGACCCCCCTCCCCCAGTCACTTCTCTCGGGTTGCTCCAATGGGGTTCTGACTAACATGCCTGTGGATGGCCTACCTTGTCAGCCTCAGGCGGCTGCGGCTCTTCCCCAGATACCTTTTTCTCTCTTCGCTCAGTTTAATCCGATGGGGTTCTGATGAACGTGTTGACCTTGTGTGTCACTGGCGGGTAGGACCCCCTGTTCCTCGCATCGCTCAGTTTTTGTTATGGGGAGTTCTCTGACGTCTGGGGTCTGCGGCTCGCCTCACTCGATTTCTCCCTAATGGGATTTTGAGAAATGTACCGAAATCAAGTGAGATATGGGTTCGACCTGGAACTGAGCTCCACCTCTGGAGGCATATAAAGATCGGATGATTCGACCTAGGTCATGGAGTTGTTCTAACCGTATACAGTCCAGAATAGAAATGGAAGAACAGATTCATGTGAGAAGGTCGCCACGGAAATCACTGAATTCGTTGAATCCATCTGATCTTAGTGTTGGAATAGACCATCAGAAACAGCATCCTGTTCAGCAATTGTCTCCCCAACAGCAACGAAGACAATTGTCTTCTTCAAGTTCAGCGGTATATATAGTTGACCAATTTCCTACTGATAATGGCGGTGCTGATAGTTCTGGTAGTAATGTTTCTGGATCTCCTGCTGTAGTAGTTTCAAATTCAGTAGGATATGGATCTGGTCAGCAAACTCCGATAGCTGGAGGGGGTCAAGGTTTTGCCATTGATCCAGCATTAGGAAATGGAAAACAGAAGTTCCCTAAGTCTGATGGTTCTCTTTCGAATTTTCAGGGGGTTAATAGTCAAACCCGAAAGCAACAGAAATTGCAACAGAATCAACAACAGCAATTATTACAGCAACAGCAAAATCAGCAGCAGTTTGCTGAACAGCTTGCAGCACAAACGCAAGCTGCTGCCTCTGCTGTTATCTCTTCTCCTTCCCAAGCTTATGCTGCTGCTCAAGCTGCGGTACATTTTGCAGGGTTAGACATGTACCAGCAGAATAGTCAACAAAATCAATTGTTACAACAATTCCAACAGCAGCAGCAGCAGCAACAACAGCAACAACAGCAACAACAACAGCAACAACAACAACAACAACAACAACAACAACAACAGCAACAACAACAGCAACAACAACAGCAACAACAACAGCAACAACAACAGCAACAACAGAAACAGCAACAGCAACAGCAACAACAACAACAGCAACAACAACAACAACAGCAGCAGAATCGACAACAGCAGCAGCTACAACAGCAACAGCAACAAGAACAGCATCAGCAGAATCAACAGCAGAATCAACAGCACCAGCTATCGCCGATGGTAACAGGCGGTGGCGGCATAGTTGACCCAAACAGTCATTTAATAAATCCTCTTGATGACCCTAATATAAGTATATCTCTTCCTAATACACCGTTACGAAGTAGTGGACAACAGCACACTTTTTCTCAACAAATTGCATCCGAACATGGTGCTGATTTGGAACCCAGTAGAGGTGATGTTAGAAATGAACGTATTCCAATCACTGAACCGAGCGAGCCTAATCGGACTAGTAAAACTCCTAGTTCTGGTCCTAGTTCTGTTGGAACAAGTGGCAAAAAGCGCAAAGCAAGTGCAATTTCCAGTACTCCTCGAGGATCGACGACTCCCAGTTTAAATAATGGTACTCCTGGTCTAGTAACTCCGGCTTCCTCCTCTTCTTCTACTGGTAGAGGTGCTGGTACTGGTTCTACTTCTAACCACGATATGGAACATGACCTGAGGCGTTCAGCAATGAATACTGTTACTACACCTTTAGAAGAACTAGTGGAAACTGTTCGTAAGGATGATAGCAGTTCATCTGCAGAGAAATCAAGACAGTTTTTTGGTATGTCCTGGTTAATACGTAATTGTGAGTTAGAACCAGATGCCAATGTTCCACGTAACCGTATCTATGCTAGGTATGTTGGATTATGTTCAGAATACGATTTAAAACCATTGAATCCTGCCTCATTTGGAAAACTTGTCCGAATCATGTTTCCGTCAATCAAAACCCGTCGATTAGGCGTCCGTGGCCAAAGTAAATATCATTATTGCGGTATAAAGTTGATTGGTGATCAAAATAATGCCACCGGAAGTACCCCAATAGGTACTCCGACAAGTCGATTTGGGAATAATAGTCCCGATTTATTTGGTTTGCGAGCGTCAGGATTTGCTGGTGCCAGTAGTGGTAACAGTAGTGAAGTTATAACTATAGGTGGCAGTGGTACACCAACCTCATTTTCCTCATATGATACTCCTATTCATCATCAAGAACAATCTCCATCACACTCATATTCTGCATCTATAGCTGGTCAATTGTCACGTCCGTTGGCTCAGGGGCAATCACCTTCTCTTCAAATACCACCATCAGCACGACCATTAGGAGATCAATCGTCTCCCCAGCGATACTATAACTCACACCATCAATCACAGCAGCAGACTGATGAACAGAGTCCCGGTGGTTGGGCATCGGTTCCCCCGATTACAAATAATCATCATCAATATCAGCAACGCCATCAGCCTCCTCCACTCCATGCACCACCGCAACATCCTCCCCCTCATGAATTACGATTCTCGGCTAATTTTAATGATTCGAATGACATTTCACTGTCGCCTAATAGTCATGAATTCACTATTCCCGCCTTAGATCCTTATTTAGATGCGAAAACAGATCCAGACGCATCTGCGACTTTGTATGCACTTTACAAATCTCATAGCCGCTCCCTCATTGAGTCTTTACGATTTATGCATGTGAAAAAGTTCTTCCATATCTTATCAGTTTTTATTGGAGGCTTAACTATCCCGGTACAACGACTCTTGAAGCAGGAAGGAATTGTTGCTTGGGTCTCAAGAGTGGATTGGATAATGTATAAAGAAATGGTCCGATTATTGAGCCCTCTAGCATTACAGGAAATTCCTATTCAAGTTTTACACGGTCTCAGGTCTCTCTATCAATTCCTTCCTAATCATATTGCTACTGTTCTTAACAACATGCCTCCAGCATTTGTGGAAGCTAGAATAAAACCTGCAACTGCATTTGCTAGGCTGTTAGATCGACTTCTTAGAGTAAATGAAGCGGCTTTGAATGCTGGAAAAATTCTCGTAGATGAAGAAGACCTCTGTAAAATGAAATATGATTGGACGCGATTCGTTGATGCTCACGCATTAGTGATGAGAGAAGTGCCATGCGGAGGTGTTGAAGTAGTCAGTATACTTCAAGATGGAGTAGTACAGCTATTGACTCCCAACAATGAAGTTGATAAAGATGATTCCAACTCGAATGGTTCTAACGCCGGAAACAACATTGAGAACAACAACAACGATAGTAATAATACCAATAGTAGTAATGACCGCGTTAACGGTATGAAAGATAAATCCTGCTATACTAAATCAGAAGCTTCTGTCGTAAAATGGGCCCAATTTTTATCCTCGTTGCCGCCTCGGTTCCCTCACGTATCACCGAGATTATTTTTGCTATGTATGAGTTCGGTAATAACGTCGGCATTGCGTGATATAAGTATGAATGGAGGCGAGGGGTTCGGAGCTTGGTGGGTAGTTAGATGTTGGATAGATGAGTGGATGGGTTGGACAGCCGAACTGGGTGGATTTCTTGCTTACGGTGGAGGAGATATTAGCAGTAATAATGTTATGGCAAATATTTCACTGCAAAATAACCTTATCGAGGGTGGAAACCTATCTGTTGGTGAAGGGGAATTTGCGTCGATTCCATTATTATTCTCCGATGGGAGATATCATGAAGCTATCAATCAAGCTACTTTTGCTGATACTACTAATACTATAATAACAACTGGTACAACAGCAATTAATAACGACAATTATAACAGTTATACCATATCCAATGGAGGTGAAGGCGATCGAAATGGAAACTTAACAAATGATGGAAAAAAGAAAGATGTTGTCATAATCAATAATGCTACTGATGGACTAATAGTTGGAGATGAAAGCTTGAGTGGTGATGGTTCAGGCGATAACAGTGTTAAACGTGAAGATGATAACGATGATTTGGTTCTTGTAGCCGTAGATACTGTTGAGGGTCTTATGAATGAAAATTGAGGGAGCAACAATATATAATTTGGACTTTTATAGCGGTTTTTTTGTAATAAATATGATTATTACATATGAAACTCTTTCTCGGTAAATGATTAAGATATTATGGGCTCTCTGTCGAGGCGGCGGCTCCTTCAGAAGACTATCAAACATGGCATAGTAGCTGCTGTAACAGGAACTTATTAAATATTTCGTCATTACATAGTCAGCTAACCGAATGAGAAGAAGATAAATATAGAGTATATAACAAGTGGTATAAATGATGTAACTATTTTTTCCTGAGAGATGCGCATCTGCAAGCACTGGGCATGAGCCGCACGGCTGACTCAAGCTCTGTTAGCCCTTGCTTTTTTTTTTCAACTAAAGCTCTACTAAAACAACAGAAACCGAAAAAGAATAAGATCATGTAGAGGTTTGATAACGGACCCGATATACTTCAATATAGAGTAGAGAGGGCGTAGAACGCCCTGGCTGCAGCGACTTTGCTTCGCCGCTTCCTGGTCTCCCCGATCGCTTTACTCGAGGTTCTCATCGTATGGGAATCCACCAGAGATTTCTGAGATAGATATACTAGGGAGATCTTCTACGACTGTTCCATCTCTTTGATTACTTGTTGATAGGGGTCGGCGCGGATCTGCGGATATCCACGGATCATCCGCGGATCAGTCGCACGTGATAGATACCACGTGCTATGACGTGTGATATGGGATCGTGCACGTGATATGATATCATATCACGTGCCGAATTGCTTACATAATTTCAATATAAAGTTTCAATTTTATATTTAAATTAATTTAATAATTTAAATTTATAATATCTGTATCCGATATTGCAGATTATCCGCAGATCATCCGCGGATCATCGCGGATCATCCGCGTATAGACTTTACAATTATCCGCATATTATCCGCGGATAATCTGCGGATACGGATAAGGGTCAATATCCGCGGATATTGATCCGCGCCGACCCCTAGTTGTTGAAGTCTTGTTCTTTAATTGTTCTAGATTATAGCATTAGAATGTGCGATAGCCAACCTGAAGTTACATCTATCTATGAGGCAGGTCCAATGGATTGACGTATCAAGTTAACGTCAGCGCAATTCCACGATAAGGCAACATAATACAGTAGTTTAGAGTGGATATAAGGATTTACCTTCAGCGCATATAAGGATTCTAATTTCAGTTAACGTTTGTCTCCCCCAAACCCTATCTCGAACCCCCCTATCAGCTGCTATTTCTCTTTCTAGCTAGCTAGTCTATTAAACCTCTCGAGCGTAGAGTTCGCATTTCTTTTACACCAGCGTTAAAGACATCATCATCCGTGATATTTTAATTCAAGCTCCTCGACCAGTCCTCAGCCGAATTGTCCAACTTCGTATAGGACACATTCGACTCGGTGAATACATATCCAGCGGCCTCACTGAAGTTTCTGAAGGCCGGTGCTCGTGTTGTGCACCTCAAAGTATTGCACACTTTCTCATGCGTTGCTCCAAGTCTGAGGAACGCGGGTAGTGACATGAGACAATGGTCCAACAGGGACGTTGCTCGTGCCCTGGTACGGCAGAGGGCCCCCAAAAGGTGGCCTACTTCCTTTCCACGACCCTCATGTGGGGGTTTTCCCAGCGCCCTTAAGTGGTGAATTCAGGGCTGGAATCTAGAAACTGAAACGAAACAAACTTTATATTGTGTCCCGCCTATTCTTTGGAGGGCGAGGATAGAAGTATAGATAGCTAGGGATCTGCGGTGACCCCAGCCGCCGGAGGCAAACTGGGCACCCAGGCGTTCGGACTTGGACCTTTTTTTAGCCTAGCTGTCCGATTGAATACCAGCGGCGACTCTGGCGAGGGAAACAAAAACTCTTCAAATGGGGTTCAGTGAGCAAATGTTCACAGCTTACCCTGGTAAATATTCCTCTTTCGTTACCAAGTCAGGATCTGAAATCTTTTGAAGCAACCGAAAGGGGGAGGTTAATCTTACACTACCGAGAGCTCAGTGCTGATTATAGAAAAATGGTTGGTGCGCCGAGAATCACGGATCGTCAGCTTGACGAATACACGTATAATTAGGACGCTGCTCTGAACTTCCAATCTTCAGATATAGTTTAGATTTGAAGACAGGGCCGTCCGAAGAAGAAGAGCTCACACTATTGGTAGCACTACTGATTTGAGTAACTTTTAGGATTAGGCAAACCCGCGTTTACTTAGGCAGCAATACGTTGATGTCTATTTATATAGAGGGCTATAACGGATTAGTTCCCAGTGCCATCATAAAGCTCTCAAGCCGGAATTTTTAATACTATTAGCGGTACCAATAACAATAATATCTTCACCCATCTTACATTCAACTACGAATGGAGATTCATTATCATCATGAATAACTGTGATATACTCAGGGATTATATCCAGGCAGCAGATCTTTTGATAAAGTTTTTTATGGCATCCTTATCGGTAGGGGTCTCAGACTGTTGATTTTTGTTAACTCTAACACCATAGGTTTGAAGCGTTTAAACATTCTTTTATAATCTCTGGACCTTTTTCAGTTTCTGTATAAAGCTCCAATATAAGCTTCCATTGTGTCGGCAATAATTTTTGATTTTTTTCCTCGTAATTCTATGTTCAGATCAAATTTGGTCAAAAGTTTCTTATCAATATAGTACATCGTAGCTACATCCCAAAGAGTATTATTACAAGCCAACAACAAGCACCTCATTGATGTTAGTCCCCCCTCGTGTGTTTCCGGGAACCATTCATAAACAATGTTACTAACTGTGAATTTGAGTACAGCGGCACCAATGAATTCTAGTCGTTCATTAAGTTTGGTATTGTAACCATTCCGTCATTCATTGAGTGAAGGTCTGATCCTCGAATTCCTTGTTAATGATTGGAGGGAGGGGAGGTGGCCAGATTGTAATATCAAAATTATCTTTCGAAGTAGGTCTGTAAGGGGATAGCAATCAAGTCATCTGTTGGGGCATGAAATAGATAAGACTATATCTACTATTAGTAAATTTCCATTGCTATAAGCCATTTTAATTTCACGAGCAAGATGAATATCTTTCTCATTTGATAGGATTGATCGGACATCTTCATCAATGCAGTGAAGATCATCACAATCATTAGAATCAACATCGATCTCACACAACAGGACATTGATCGGACATCTTCATCAATGCAGTGAGGATCATCATAATTATTAGAATCAACATCGATCTCACACAACAGGACACCTTGCTCTGAGACATTCTAGTTCTTTTGAAATAGTTATCTTCAAGTTTCTCCAGATCACCCTAATTTATAGAAGGTTGACGGTCAGGTGAAGTAATGCCAGAGGAAGTTTGTTTCTGCTTATCAGAGGAAGATTTCTTCTGACGATCGGGTTGCCAGATGTTTGATTTTTACGATTTGGCTAATCTCTATTCCGATGAGAGGCCATAATGAATGATTAACCTGACTGAAAGAGTGCGAGGAATTTGGTTTTTATCAGTGAAGATAGAATTGAAATATGGACAAGTTATCTGGAAAAAGATAACGAATGAAAATCAGACGATAATTTCTGATGAATTACTAAGATATACCATAGTAAGAAGTAAAAACAAAGTATTGTTACCACAGATATTTAACTTATATGGTACCGTAAGAGCCTTATGACTATTGATTATCTAACTGTGATATACCATCATAAATGTTACTTATTTTGGTGTCTTCCAAGTCACCTTGATGTAGGTTATAGATGCTATCTATATCTTCGAATATTTATCTGTAAACCGTCAATTATTCTATTCAATGATAGAGATAAAAAATTTATAGGTTCGATGAAGCATCAATCAATCCTCATTGGATCAGGTTTTACCCCTGAGTTGAAGCTCACCTATGTCCGACTGAGAACGACCGGTGTCCTTCTCCCTCTTCGTTTGCCTCCGGCACCCGTCGAAGGCTTTGATTCCAAGTTAATGACCCCTGACAGCTGGGCTCAGCCGAGATCCGTCAGTTATCCCTCTCTGGTACAATTAGGTTCCAAATCAAGAAAATCAGGAGAAAAGAAGAGAATTGTATTCTAAAATCTCGCTCTTATTCTGATCTTTCCGTTCATTAGATCCAGATAAATAAAATAACAATAATTATGATGATAATAATAATATTAATAATACTAAAAGTAATTAAAAATAACAATAATAATTAGAAACCTATTCGTCTTTAGCTACACACTGTGTTCCGTCTAATCGAGACAATAACAATAATTATATCATTACTATTTTTTGAATAACATTTAAAATTAATGTCCATTTTATTGTTCTTCTTGCTTATTTACAAAGCAAAAACAGCAGCAGCAATACCACCAGCAACAACAAGAGCATCAATTCCATACATAGCAGCAGCAGCCTTTGAAGCCACACTTGAAGCAGCAGAAGAACTGGCAGATGAGGACGAAGATAAACTAGAAGAAGGAGAAGATGATGATGTCAAGGTAGATGATAAGTTAGAAGAAGCAGTAACACTTGAACTTGAAGCAGAAGAAGTGATTGAAATGACAGTGGTATTGACTGCACTAGTGGTTGAAGCAAGAATACTGCTGGTGGTACTGATAGTACTACTACTGCTACTACTACTACTACTACTGCTGCTACTAGAAGTAGTTGACGAGGAACTAGCGACGACAGAAGTACCAGTTACATTGTTAACAATGGTGAAAAAAGGGGAGTAATTGATTACAGTAGTATCAGTAGCATCTT
Source organism: Sugiyamaella castrensis (assembly GCA_030583505.1). Lineage (NCBI taxonomy): Eukaryota > Fungi > Ascomycota > Dipodascomycetes > Dipodascales > Trichomonascaceae > Sugiyamaella > Sugiyamaella castrensis. The sequence continues at coordinate 39,623 of JAJMIF010000132.1, forward strand.
GAATCTCCAAAGCATAATCATCACCAGAAGGAATAGTACTTGGAACAGTCCATTTAACAGCACCCTGGTTTTCAATTCCACTTGCAATAGTCAAAACAGTACTAAGATCATCGGCACTACCGTCCTTCAAAAAAAGATTGATAGTATCACCGCCACCAGTGGAATTCCATTCAACAACGAAACTTGATCCAGCATAAAGAGTTGAATCATTAAGAGGAGCAGAAAAAGAGTTTTGACCGAATACGCCAGCAACAAGGGTAGAAGCAGCGACCAAAACAGATGAGAACTTCATTTTTAAATATGTTTGTTGTTTGATTACAAGACGAGGAAGAAGAATAAAATATATATTAGATTCGTTCGACTCGCGATTTATATAATGAAAAAAAAATATTTCAAAATAAAAAAAACTTTATAAAGAAAGAATGAAGAAAGAAAAGAAGAAAGCTTGTACGGAAGCAACCAAACCAATAAGTTGTAGAAGAAGAAGAAGTACCGAAAAAAGGAGTCAGAAGTAAAAATAGGGGCTTGCGTGAGGGAGGGCGGCGGCGGTCTCGAGGTTTTTATTTGTTTTTCGACCTCCCCGAAAATATGTTTTCGCGGTTTCTTTTTTTAGAATTTTATTATAGATCTCCGTATGTTTTATGTAGGTTTACTACTCTGCATATTTGTTGACCGTTCTGTTAAATGTTAGTTAACGTTAACTTAACTCATGTTTATTACGTGTGTATATAAGTTTCTAGGGCGAAGATCTATTACCGTATGTGGTGAGTGGATGCGGGTGGTCTGTTTCAACACGCGTCAAGTATGGTCAAGTATGGATAGACAGACGTACCCTGTGTTTTTTTGTTTACACATTTGGAAAGAAAAGTATGATACACAATACAGTTTATAGTAACCCCAACGTCAAATAGAGCCGTGCTAGCTTAATTAATTAATTAATATTATATATATTGCTTGGGAGCACGCGTGGGGCCTTGTTGGATATAGCCTTAGGCCCGCCTAGCTATCGGGTCCAGATTCGTACTAGCCATTTGACGTTAGTAATAAGATCTGACTCGTCTGTCCTGTCTTTTTGTCGGACGTTTGAGTACTAGAACGTAATAGTGGTTAGATATATTACCAAGCTAGTCGGGTTTATTTATAACTACGATGAAACTTTTGAGAGGTTCCTACCAAAAACGAAATACTTGTGCTCTGTGTCTAAAGTAGGCTGAGACTTGACCTACAGTAGTTCTTTAAGTTTGGTTGATTTCCGTTGTGTCTCCGGCGACTGGGTGCCCCCTCTCCCTCGACGGATGACGCCGCACAAACAACGAGACATGAAAGTCAGTCAGAATAAACTTGTACAGTAAGGAGTTGTTCTCGGCAGGGGATGGATGTAATAATATTAGAGCGATTTAGCTCCCAAAAACACTATTTTTTCAGGGTTGAGGTAGGGTTAGGTCCAACAATAGTGTTTTTTGATTAGTGTAGACGATTTTATTACACTAATTAGTGTAAAAAAAATCGGTCACACTAATGAAAAACACTATTTTCAACCTCGTCTTAGCAATAAAATTGTTCAGACACTCCTAACGAGCAAGACAAAATATTACAAGTTTTCTAAAAATATGACTAAATCGCGTCTGCTCATCTAGCTCGTCCTCGTTAATTTATAAATTATTTCATCTACAATCTAGCTAATTCGGCGGTTCCATGGTCTTTGATTATTATCGGTTTATCGATGACTTCCCTTCCGTCTGAGAGAAGGAAGAGGACAGAGAAGAGGGGCACTAGTAGGGGTCGGCGCGGATCTGCGGATATCCGCGGATATATCCGGATACGGATACGCAAATTTTATCCGCGGATCATCCGCGGATCAATCGCACGTGAAAGATACCACGTGCTATGACGTGTGATATGCATTATACACGTGATATTCTATCATATCGCGTGCCGGATTGCTTACATAATTTCAATATAAAGCTTCAGTTTTCGTGCTAAAGCTTCAGTTTTCGTGCTAATATCTGTATCCGATATTGCAGATTATCCGCGGATCATCCACGGATAGACTTTGCAATTATCCGCAGATTATCCGCGGATAATCTGCGGATACGGATAAGGGTCAATATCCGCGGATATTGATCCGCGCCGACCCCTAGGCACTAGGGACGTCGATGAAATGTCGTCGCGAAATTTCGAGCTATCGGTGAAAATCACGTGCAACCACTCCATCACATGATTTCATTTATGTTAGGCCTGGCCGGAGTTGCTAAACCGTTATGAAAACATTAATCTGCAAACACAAAAAAAAAAAGAAAATACGAATTTAGTGTAGTGTTTTTCGGAGTTGCTAAATCGCTCTATTATATTAATAACTTTAACGTTAATGTTAACTTTACATGTATTATAATTATGTGAACCTTAATTAGAACACTTGCATGTTAACTCAATGATCAGAGTTAAAAAGTTCATGTTAAGTATAGTCTACACACGTTAACGTTAATGTTAATCCAAAATCAACGATTAGTAATTAAAGATTTGCGAAAATGTTGCTTGATCAATCACTTCACTATCTGCTATTCAAGCAAGATTGGTTAGTAGCCTCACTAAAAAACAGTAGTATCTGGCATTAGAAGTTAGTTAGATAGGTTAATAACTTGCCCCGCTGGATCGGCATTATCGCTATTCTTGTATTTTTTTTTTTTATCTTGTATATGAAGGCACCTTATGTAATAGTTACGGTTTTTAGTTAGTTATCAGAATAACAGCATACTACCAACGTACGCCAGCTATTGCTAGCTTAAATTCGAATTCATGGTGAAGTAATATCATGTAGATTTGATGTCATTCTACTTGACTGGCGGCGTGTTGTTTACGTACAATGGTTAATTGGATTGGTGCTACAGTTAACAGTTGTTGTCTCTTATTGCCGTGTATAGTTAGTGGATCCTATTTAATGGTAATAATAAATCAGGTCTCATACGGATGCGAAAGACCATCGAGAATACCGTAATAGGAGTATATGTCGAGCTTCAGCGAGACCGCGTCAAAGATCACGCAAAGTAACGCCACCTGTGTCCTCTGGACTCTCGGTCGGTATGTTTTACCTCGGGCGACTGTGTGCAGCCCAGATGTTAACTATCAATATTTCGAGCTCTTAGTTGTAAATTTGTAATTATAAAAAATTCAGATTTAGTACTTATAAATGATAAATATATGTCGATTTGGACGGCCACTGCAGCACATAAATGTCCTTTTCTCATTTAGTCACGCGGTTATAATATGGACCTCAAGATTATCCACTCTGTTCAAGACTGTAGCAGTTATTAGGAGTATCATCACGGAGTCTGCATAGAACTCTTCAAAATCTAGTGGTAACTGATTAAAGACCGTTTTCTTCAGTGGCTGAGCAGGCCTACCCACCCGAAAGTACAGATGTAAGCTTTTAACTGTATTTGCTAATTATGAGAATAGATTTGGAGTAAGCTTTTCATTACTTTCAAGATATGAGGCAGTAGAAAACTTACATCTATAGCTGTTTAATTCACGACGATTGGTGGCCGGTGCTTCCCCCTATCCAATTGCCCAATAAAGACATTTTCTGGTGGAGGTTTGGCCGAAGAATAGAACCGCAAAATAGCGACCTGACGCAAGGGTCGAAAATTCTCTAAATCAGTTATTGACAACCATAGATTATTATTACTTTCTCCAGAATAGTTTAACCGCGATGGAGGTGCCGATGAACATTATATGATAGTCGATCGGATCAAGGATATCAAGAATATGAATGTTTTTTATTTCATATACACGTGCTTATCCATTGAAAATGTCTTTGTTCTGTTAGCCTGATGCTTCAATTTTATTATTTATATTAATCGGCAAATCTCATATTGAATAGCTAACCACTACTCTTTGGCAAAAAAGCGTTATCTACAGGGAAGTTCTAATGGCCATAGAGAGCGAAATAAGATTATAATGAATTCCAGGATTCAGGTAATAGCAACTGAATATGGATAAGCATACAACGATTATTTTTTGAAGCAGCAATATACTCGTTTGTAGTTTCGTATTATTGTCAACATTTCTGGCACTATATTCATTGTTGAATTTGAAAATAGATCGCCGATTAGAAGTAACGTTGAGATACCTGGTATGTCACCTTGAAGCCAATCTCTCTCTTGGAATATAAAATCCCCTGCAAGCCACTGTACACGAATAGAAAAGAACGACTTTGGATACATTTAAGGATAGCTGCTATCTCCGTTCCATATTACTCTCTCCGGCGTTATTATGGGAATTGAGTTTGAAAAATGCGTCCCTCAAGCTCTGATGAAATGAGCCTGAATTCTGGCTATTCGAGCTCTTCATTCGTCACTTACCTATAGGATATATTGAAGCTTTTTAAAAGCCAGAGAGGATGGACTAAGTCATACGTCTTCTTGCTGACCCTGATGAGAGATGCAAGGTCTCTGTTGGATAGTTTCGACAGACAGAGGTATATATCTATTCGATCCGAGACAGATCAAAGTTACAGTGCCGGCTGAAACCTTTAGATCCCTCGGCAAAGAGCTAGTCTCATTATCCGCTGGCGTTGATTGTTAGGACCAACTTTAGATATGGTATCGGGACTTAGTTATATAAGTTACAAATTTAAAATATAGATATTACCTCAGATGTATTCAACTTTGCAGGACGAAGATGACATAAAATTAAGATTATGCCAAAAAGAGGAGAAAATGGCATACAACGGGAAATAAGCCGGCATATTTATGTTTCTTCCTCTATCTTCCACAATTCAATCTTTGTAATCTATCCTAATCTCGGACAGAAACTCGGACAGAAGACGAAAATTGACGGCTGCACAGTCCAGCAAAATAAGTTCCTCATTCCCTCTTTTCCCCAGCAAAATAAGATCCCCATTCCCTCTTTCTCCCTTGCTTTTAACCTACTTGTTTCCGAAACCCCCAAACGTGATGATGCATCTTCATCTTCGTCACATTTAAATTCGTCATGCAGAATATCTCAGAGTCAGATTCTGACTAACTCCTGTACCACAGAACGACAGCATATGGAGTCCTACTGAATGGCAGGAAGGGAAGTCCTCTTTGTTATGGAGTACAGCAGATAGTCGAAGACATGCATCTAAATAACTTGTCCCTCCCTATAAGAGCGATAGGTACAGACATGGGGTTGATATTGCTACTAATTACAATGATGGCAGTATATTCCTACCATGTAAGCCTATGTAAGCCTATGTAAGCCTATGTAGTATAATCGCCGTGATCTATATCGAATCAGTGGTAGCTATTTTATCATTAATTTTTATTTTGTGCTTTCAGTAAGCTCTCCACACCTTTTTAATATCTGCAATTTGCGTGAATTGCTGGATGTTTAAAATAATGAGAGCAAATAACACCACTATCAGACCTCCGAATAATTCTAACGTTAAAGCTACGTTACCCCTGGGTAGCCCGATACGTAGTGGGACTCATATTGCTATTACTATGATGGTCGTCCTGGCAAAGTATATTCCTATGATCTAACTGTTACTCCTTAGAGATGTTAGTATAGAGAAAAAAAGATATTTATTTACGTCTCTCCCATTCACTTACAATAGAGTCATCAATATAGATAAATAGTGATGGTGGCCATATTTGACCTCTCTAGATAAATTTTGGTAACCCTGTAGAAGTGAGTGGAGTGTTCATATACTCCTGAATGACTCTGATAATAGTAAACAAAAATAGTTATCAGAATATATGATTGAGTTTTGGTTGGAGCTTTTTCTAATAAGCTATCCAGACTGGATTTAACTGTTAATGTTAAAAAGCTGCACGCATTGCACCATGTTTAAAATAATGCCAACCAATATTAACGCTAATATAGCTCCAAATATTCGTAACGATAAAAGCGTGTTACCCTTAAGAGCGACAGGTCGACCACTTACAGAGTTCATATTACTATTAATTGTGATAATGGCGGTATATTTATACTATATAGTTGTTGTCGCTTAGAGTTCTGTACGGTAGGACCCATCTCACTTACATAGAGTTTTTAGGAAAGAGAAGTAAAGATAATAATAACCAAGTATAGCCTGCCTATCCTTGGGAAGAGTGCTAGCTGTATTTATAACTTTAGATTACGCATGACCATAAAAAGCAATTCAAATATTGCATGCACTAACAACAACTTTCACCTCTCAATAGTTACACATTGGATGAACCGGTGTCAGATCAAGAGAAGTTTAGCAGAGCTAGCTAGCTCAGACTTCTTTAATCTCTGGAACGGCTTATTAATTTATATTTATTATCTTATTTATAGCAAGTTTTTAAAGGAACATATTTTAATAGCTCCAACATATGAAGAAACAATGTCAGTAGATTCCAACTTCGGGCCCGGAAAGCACAGGGTGGGCCCGAATAAAAAATGAGAAACTTCTGAGGAGGGAGTGGGGTGAGGAATTCGACTCTTTTTATATTTTCCAGAGCAGAAATGCTGACTATGTAAAGTGCTGTTAGCTGGGTTGCTGGATGGTGCAGCAGTAGCACGTCGTTTATAGCTTATCATATACAACTGCAAAACTGTCATTTCATTGAAATGTTTACGTATTTCCTAGTTAAAACTAAGTCTATCAAAAGAAGTACTGTTACTACAGTAACCACCGGATAACAGATAAGCACGACTGAACCAGGGCAAGGAATATCTACGTAATCCAGGGCAAGGAATAGTTGGTATTTGAATCAGATAACTTAACGAAGCGTTAAGCTAACGGTTAAGTTACTTCTTGCTTTAAAAATTATATATATATATATAAAATAAAAAACCGCATCTGGGTTAGGTTGAAGATCTCAAAATATTTTTTTTTTGGTGGATGAAATTTTTGAATATAGAGAATTCTTACCAGCCAGCCATTCATTACATAGGAAGAGAGCGATATTGTCAATATGTCAGACGATAGACGGAATATAGTTGGGATTGAGCACGATCGGGTGACGAATGTAAGTTGAAGAGGAAAGGATGTGTCAGGATTTTATGGTGTGAATAGCATGTCGACAGAGGTATCAGGGCATTATGGAGGACAAGAAGCCTTCGAAGCTGTTGAACCAGAGATTACCACAAGCATTCGAGCAAAGTGAACGTACTGGGTCCAAGCTGCAGTCTCATAGATCGTTGCTCCTACGGGAAGAAAGTTTCTCAGCATCGATTGATTCAGGCTGCGGGGGCTCTGATCAAACAACTAAAGCAATATTCTTGTTGATTCTAACCATCTGTTTAGGTATCCAGCACAGACTTTCCAGGTCATTACCCCGGTGAAGACCATGCATGGGATTTGGAAAAATTCAAGAAATCTTTTGATATTAAAATTTCTCATCTCACAGACTTAACTGCCAATTTCGACCTTATTGGAATAGATACCTCAATAGCAAATGCATTCCGAAGAATAATGATTGCCGAGATCCCTTCCATAGCTATTGAACAGGTCAATATATGGAATAATACTTCAATAATACATGATGAAGTACTTGCACAAAGATTAGGGTTGGTTCCTTTGCAAATGTCCCCTGATTGGTTAACTTGGTATGATCCTAATGCTCAGGTTACCTATGATGAAGAAGGAAATCCTCATTCCAAATTTAATAGTAGTAATACTGTGGAGTTTTCTTTACAAGTGAAATGTGAAAGAAATCCTAATGCACCAAAGAATTCTAAGGATCCAAATGAATTGTATATTCATTCAAACGTCTATGCAGCAGATTTGAAATATATTGTTCATGACGATCAAGCCGATATTATGAACCCTCCTCCTACCGTGTGTAATCCAGACATTTTGTTGGCTAAATTACGACCTGGTCAAGAAATTTCATTAAGTGTGTATGCTATTTTAGGAATCGGATCCGATCATGCTAAATTCAGTCCTGTTGCTACTGCCTCATATCGTCTGCTACCAGTGATTGACATTATTGGAGAACCTATAAAGGGTGAACTAGCACAGATCTTCAAAGCATGTTTCCCATCTGGTGTTATAGAACTCAATTCCAAAGGCGAAGCCTATGTTGCTGATGCCCGTAAAGATACAGTCTCTCGTGAAGTTCTTAGACATGAGGAGTTCAAAAGTCGAGTAAAACTTGGACGTAGACGAGATCACTTTATTTTCAATATAGAAAGCACCGGTGCAATGCAACCAGATGAGATTTTTGTCAAGAGTATTAATCATCTACGGAATAAGGCCCAAGAATTGTTATCGTATGATTTAACAAATAACTGACGAAATCAAATGATTGTGTAGGAATATTGTAATTTATAAGATTTTATTTAACAAAATAAAAAATAACGCTCTGCTATTTCTTATTATTATATGAACCATATTTAGAAAACAGGTTATACAAGAGACGTAATCTCATCTTGGTTTATCTTCTGCTCTCTTGTGAAATAAAATAACATATATACATTTTAGTTATACAACAGTAACTTATTCTATATTTTAATGATTTGTGCAAATATATTAGATCAAATGTCTTCTGATTTACTGTGGAATAGTCTTTAACTCAGCGCTGATAGCGAACTCAGCGCCAGTCTTTGTTTGTAATTCTTCAACAGAAATTTCATTAGCAATTTCAATTAAGGTCAATCCCTTCTCATGATCAACATCAAATACAGCCAAGTCGGTAATGATCCTTGCAACACACCTAGAACCTGTCAATGGAAACTGACAGTCTTGTACAATCTTAGGATTTCCTTTTTTATCTACATGCTCCATTGTAACAACAATCTTTGTGTGCTCTGGATTGGCCACCAAATCCATAGCTCCACCCATTCCCTTGACCTTTCCAGGCAACATCCAATTTGCCAAATCCCCATATTGTGATACTTGCATAGCACCGAGCATACTCATATCAACTCTACCAGCTCTAATCATACTGAAGGATTCATCCGAACTAAAGACCGATGCACCTGGGGCCAATGTGATCGTCTCCTTACCAGCATTAATATAATCGGGATGCTCTTGTCCTCTTAGAGGGTAAGTACCGACACCTAAAACACCATTTTCGGACTGCAATTGTACGCCAAGTTCCCGACTAACGAAATGAGGAGCTAAAGTGGGCATACCAATACCTAAATTGGCATACATACCAGAAGTGAATTCCAAAGCCGCTCTTTTGACAATTCGTTGTCGAGCACTACCGGACATCTCATTAGCCAGTTCATTTTCACTTTTGGCAAAGATGACCCTTTCGAATTGTTTTGGTTCAGTAGACTTAATAACGGCATTAACATAAATTCCAGGTATGTGAATATTCTCTGGCGGTATACTACCAACGGGAACGATATTATCGGCCTCCACAATAGTAAATTCAGCAGCGCGCGCCATAATACCATTGAAATTCTCTCCAGTGCCAGCAAAGACGCAGTTTCCTAGGAAGTCGGCTTTACTTACTTTAATAATAGCCACATCTCCCACAAGAGCTTCTTCAAGTAAATATTTCTTGCCTTTGAATTCGCGAGTTTCCTTCGGTTGAGAATATTTAGCTACAGATCCATCAGCATTAAAACGTAAAGGTAATTCTCCTGTTTCTACAAAAGTGTTTGCTCCCGCTGGAGTATAGAAGGCTGGAACACCCGATGCAGCTGCTTTCAATTTCGCAGCTAGAGTTCCTTGAGGAGTAAGTTCAAGTTCTACTTTGCCAGAAAGATACATTTTTTCAAAAGTCTTATTCTCCCCAACATAAGAAACCAATAGTTTAGAAATTTGCCCACTTTCTAATAAAACTCCAAGACCTTTACCATCGACACCACAATTATTTGAAGCAACCGTCAGGTCATTAATAGAGGGGTTCCTTTCTATTTCTTTAATGATGGTATTTGGAATTCCGCAAAGACCAAACCCACCGGCCAACATCAAATGACCTGACTTAAGGCCAGATTTCTCGATTGCGGTTTTCGCATCTTTCACTACTTTATTAATAGTTTGAGCATATCTAGAACACGAAAAGTTTCGTGAAAGCTAATAATATAGTTAGGTATATTGGTACAATAATCAGCTGCTGTAAAGAAACAAGCAGTCTGCAATATGTATTATATATATTTTTCTGCATCTACTTACAGCGAAAGAAGTTGTTAACCGAGACGATGATAATATAGTCCGTTTTGTCAAGAGTACTTTTACTGCTGTCATCTTGTAGAACGGAAACAGTTGCAGCCCGGTGACAAAAAAGGATCGAAAACAGAAGAAGGATTTCATGGTGTTAATATATACCCCACGGTTTCTACTTTCCCCGCTTTCATATAAAGTTTGTGAAAAATTCCGGGGGAAATTTTTGAGCTGCTTGTCGGCTGATATTTAATCTCGGAGATATTTCGGACGGTAAAATAAAAGCTCGGATGTACAGTAAGTCCGAGTGTGCGACCCCACTCCCGTGATTATTCCGGGCTGCATGCATGAAGGCTAAGTAAGTAACATTAACTAGTTAACAGGAATAGCCGCACTTAAACCTGCATCATGCTGCATGTAAGTCAACTTTAAATTCGCTTTAACCAATATGGGAGTTTTTCTTGTGACCTTCAGATTCATATGATGCGCAGATTACTTCTTGATCGTCAAATACTGACAATTCTGAGTTCCTATTTATATGGTTCTAATAAGAGCTAACTCAGTTAAGAAATGTTTTATTACTAATTTTTATAGAGCCATTTTTTTCATAAAAGACAGTTTATTCTTAACTTTACTTTGTGGAGTTATCCTTTTCAAATTGTGCCTTGAATATAACTAAAGTAATTTTAAAAATTTCTCTTAATTTCGAGTTTGAACGGTGATCATTTTTTAAGACAACAAACGTGAGGTAGGCTACGCGTCTTCAACCTGTTCGACCACCGGTAACGCCTTGGTTCACACCCCATTGCCCCTTCGCTTCAAGATCATCATTTCCGCTCTGCTTGCAAAAGCTGGAGATTCCCTGGATCCCTAGTGGCCCTTCTATTATAGAATCATAAGTTACTCTTCGAAAGATGAGGGTCTAGCCGATTTCAGATTTCAAGCTGATCGTACCGTTGGGCTCAACTACTGATTGGAATATCGACATATTCTTGATCGACTTCCAAAGTTTACTAAGTAATTTTAGATTAAATAACAGAAATAGTACAAGATAATACAAAAATTAATAAAAAACATAACAGTAAATGAGCCTATGGCATTTACAATGAGATCATTTGTGCGAATAATGAGTACCCATACGCCTTAAGGATCATAACAAAAATAGACGTGATGGAGCAGACTTCATGTGTTTTCGAGAGAAGGGGGTCATTAGAAGTGGAGAGGGGAGAGAGATATTAAAGAAACTCTTAAGCAAAAACAAATAAAACCGAGAACCAAATCATCATAATAACAGTAACACAAAAAACAAGCAAACAGTATTAGAAATACAGATTTTCTTTCACAATCAATTACCTTCGTTGAGATGGTGGATTTTGTGATGGATAATCGGAAGGAGGTATACAAGGGACATAACCGCTACTAGTACCTGAATGGTCTGACGGCACATATAACTCCTGCACTTGCGAAGACGGATCAGAAGCCGGGCCAGAGAGATATCCTCCGCCATAACGATTACCACTATTGCTAGGATCCAAGGGAGGATGGCCTGACTGATCAAGACCAGAAGGGCCAAGCGACAATGAAGATTGTCCAGGATAAGGTTGTGACAGTCCCGGAGGTGGTCCTTGCATTAAATATGATGGTCCCTGAGGCAATATTTGTTGTTGTTGCTGTTGTTGTTGTTGCTGTTGTTGTTGTTGCTGTTGTTGATGTTGCTGTTGTTGTAGTTGCGATTGACGTTGTTGTGGATGAGATAATGAAGGCATGGCACCAAGAGAAGGAACTACTCCAATTTGAAGAGAAGATTGAGATTGGGGTGGTGGTAGTAAACCTGGTAATAGGCCACCAGAAGAAACACCAACAAATGGAATCATATTCTGATCCATCACAATACCAAAGAATTCAGGATTCTCATCAAATAATTGCTTGATTTTATCTCTGCATTGCTCTGCAGTTACTTGCTTTGAGCGCATTCTAGACATCTCAGTAGCCACATGTTCCCATTTAGCTTTTTCTCCTTCTTCAAGAATATTCTTCATACTTGCTATATCTTCTGCATCCCATACTACAGCACCACCTCCTTGTTGACCAATTAGTACCTGGTATCGATTTCTTGCCGCTAAATGATCACTACATTCAGCAGCCTCAGCTATTTCTGGCCATGTTTTACCTTGACGTTTCATTTCCAAGATTATATTATCCTGTTCTTTAGTATATTTGGACTTCTTTTTAGGTCTTGGCCGTTGATCCGGTTGAAGAGCATTTGGATTTGATGGTGTTGCTAATAATAATGGAGGTTCAACTACATTTAATGGGAGAATAAAGGTGCCAGCTGACCGCATTAATGATCCTGAGAACTCTCCTGATAATAAGTTACTACTATCAATTGGTTCCACCGGCCTTAAAAGGCCAATTTGACGGAATGTTTGTGAACCAGACTGCACAATTCCACCGGGACCCATAACGCCACTTGGACCTTCCAATGATCCGATGCCTCCAGCCGGATTGATATTAATATTAATATTAGTTGGAGCTGCCGATTCTAGAATCGCCTCCTCTAGAGACCTTTTCGAGCTCGTACGTCTTCGCCTACCAGCACCAGTTCCTCCAGCTGTTAATGATCCTCGAGGGCCGCTACTCCTAGGGTTACGGACTGGAGTAGTGGCAGCAAACGTCGGTGTATATGAAAAAGGGCCACCCGGAGGAGGAGGTAAACCCGTTGACTGAAAACCACCTACTACGCTTGGAGGCATTCCTGAAGTCAACCCAGAAGCCTGAGAAGCACCTCCTATAATTGGCGGTGAAGACAAAAAATGTGACTGAGTTTGTATCTGTTGAGGTAAATTTTGCTGTTGCTGTTGCTGCTGATAATGTGGCAATAACGCACCAGATCCAGCTCCACCTCCAGCTATTTCGTAGGAAGTAACTCTTGACTGTTGTATTAAAGGAGGAGATAATGGCCGACTTTGTTGACGAGGATAATATAATGATGATGATGATGATATTGATGATGAAGGCTGTTGCTGTTGTTCTTGTTGATGCTGATGCTGGTAGAGTTGGGGTCGAAGCTGTGATTGCGCTTGCTGGCCCGGATCGTGAACTAGGTTCCCACTACCAGTACTCCCAATTGAAGGTACCCGCTGTTGTTGTGGTGGACTCAATGGAACAGAGTAGCCGTACCCACCACTATAAGTACTCGACTGTTGATGCTGTGGCGGAGGTTGCCTATTGTACAAATGGGGGGATTGTTGAGGGACGCGAGCGGGTTGAAGCTGATGTGGAATTGACTGTTGATATTGTCGCGGCTGATGTTGTAGTAGCTGCTGTTGCTGCTGTTGATGAACTTGTTGCTGGGGTTGTTGCCGTTCTTGTTGTACTTGATGCGGGGGTTGTTGCCGTTCTTGTTGTACTTGATGCGGGGGTTGTGGTTGTGGTTGTGGTTGTGGTTGTGGTTGTGGTTGTGGTTGTGGTTGCGGTTGTAGTTGTAGTAATTGTTGTTGTTGCTGCTGATGCTGCTGTCGTTGTGGTGACGGCTGTGATGGACGCGAAGATTGTAGCTGAGGGGTTGGTGGTTGTGATTGTGATCCAGTTTGAGCACCAGAGGAAGGAGGAACCCTACCACTAGAGACTTCAGCAGTAGCAGAGGGTTGTTGAGATATGTTACTGTCACCGTGTCGAAAGGCCAATAGAGCTTCATCATCTTCCGGTGCGGACTCCGTCATTCCTTAGTGGAAATTGGACGGAATGAACTTTCTCTAATTATAAAAAAGATTGAAGGGAGAGAAACATCAAAAAGTGACAGAATTCTAACAATGTATGATACTAATTCGACGATTGAAAAAGTTGACGAATCGAAGCTGACCGACAGATATTTAGTTCAAGCAAATCAAATTTTACTCAGTTGTGTAGATATCAGCAACAAGTCAATCGGTTGAGAAATAAACCAAAATGTCAATAATTAATATTCTATTTTGTACAAAAGGGAGATTCTCTTTGGACACATTAAAGTTTGTAATCTCAAAAACCAGGAAAGAAAGTAGAGTGTAACTTTTTCGTTGTCGCTGAAGAGGGAAAACCTACCATGCAAGGAAGAAAAAATTTTAAATTAGAGAGGTGTGGAATCTTTGGTTTGTTAGCAAGAATCTAGAAATAGAAAAATTGGGCGGGAAAGAAAGAGAAATGTGTGCAATAGAGAGAAAGAGAAAGAGGAGGAGTGTATCCAGGCAAGATTCAGATATACAAAGAAAGAGTCCAATAAGAAATACCTTCATAAATACACGTATGTCAACCTACTTCACGTATAACATAACTTACTTATCAAAGTAGACTATAGTTAACGCTACCTGTAGTATACTTCTAAGTACTTTATATGATGTTCTTAATAACAAAATTTCTAGCAGAGAAAACACAAATTTAGTAAGGACAAATAAATATGAACCGGGCCACAGGACTCTTCCAACTTTTTTGCTTCTCTCTGTTCTACCCTTTTCTTTCTCCTTTCTCTCAGATACACACGCACACAGATCCTCAATTCGACTGCATGAAAAGTGGCTCATGGTTACGAACATGAAGTGCACATCAACTTGGCTTCCTGCGTTCAGCAGTTACCACAGAGACAATCAATAAATGCGTACTTCAGTTGCACTTCCATTGTTGATTATGCCATCTCATACTTGTTCTATCGGCGACAGACTCTTCGGCGATAGCCACTATAATCATTATCAAGATGTGACACTCTATCATGTCATCCTGCTTTTTTCCATATATATCTGTTTACGTCGGGTGGTGGCAGTTCTGCCCCAGACCCCCTTTTCTCTCGCTACCTCAGGGATCTCTTGAGTGAAGGATGTTCTCAGTACATTAGCCAACTCTTGGTCCTTGTTTAAATAGCTACTAACTTACCTTTCTTTAAAATCGTCAAGAATGTTGAAATGGGGCCTCCAGAATTAAAATAATAATTACAAAAAAAAAAAGAATCAATGAATCCAATGTGATAAATGCAATCGACTTGTGCAAAAAAGAGGGCATGAATCAAAACAGAACAAGAAAGAAAAAAAGAACGATTCGCGTAAAAAAAGACTTAAACTAGGTTTAACAGTTTGCAAAAAACAACAACTATTAAGACTTTTCTACATGCACAATGCAGTTCTCTGTATTTCTCCTTCCGCCGGCTACAGTATTTATATATAACCTTAACGTTAAATCAGATTTAGAAATAGAGAGATCTAGAGACGGACAAATAGAGAGAGCGAGAGACAGATAGAAGGTACAAATATAACTGCGCAGCCACTGGTAAGGGCTCTGACAAAGACTCGTAATATTTCTTCAAAACTCTTCTTCTTCCCCTTTGCTTCCTCCAATGTATTTAACTGGTCGTAGAAGTCGTGGTTCGTCGCAGTCGTAATAGTCGTTATAGTCTTCGTAATCTTTGTAGTCGTCGTAGTTGTGTTACTTGTGGTCTTCACCAATTATAGTACAATGAGATAGATCTCTCTATAGTTAGATCACTCCTTTCTTGTCTGTCGGTTATCTCCTAAATCGGACATAAAAAGATGCTTGGTTTGAACCTTTCGATTGACGGTGAATCGATCACACAAAGTACCAAAAATTAGGCAAGTGAGCAAGCAAGCAGTGATCAATAACTGTATAAACAGCAGCAGCTAGAGAACGGTCAATAGCTCAAAGTGAATCAGTCTCACCAGCAACGCAGTCCACAATAGTAAGCAGATATCAGCGTTGATGCCGCAGTAATAACTTAGGGGAATTCAAAAAATGCGCCCAGACAGCGTATAACGTTTTTAGTGGGTCGGTCGTACGTAACAGGTGAACTATAGCAGCAGATATTTATGAATGATTGATGAAAAGTAAAGTTTGCCGATACTGGTATAAATACCTGTTGATGTGAAGTAAGTTATAACAGAAGAAAGTTAATAAATTCATAAAACCCTGTGTGCATATACTATAGTTTTATATGTTGTGAAGTTACTGCTGCATGATGAAGTAAACAAATCTCCCATAGTGACAAAGTAAGAGCCACAGGGGTCCATACAGGGTGCACTAACTCCCTGAGTCAGAAAGATCCCTCTTTTCCCCTGACCCAGAAATATAGGAAGTCCCCTCTCTCCTGTCTCCCTATATCGTAATTGGCGATTTAATTTATACGTGCGCTGTTATATATAACCAGTTAAATGCAGCAAATCGGGCCAACTATAATGTGCTATAATGTGCTAAGTTATTATGTTCTAATGCATTACAATGCATATCTAACCAGCCAAAAATGGTTTAAATAGTAGATCTAAATGGGATTCACCCTAGACCAGATCCACCCTGTTTTATGCCAGTGTCTAAAAACGATCCATGGAATATATTTAACCCTGAACACATATTAGAGTTTAAGCATATGATACGGGTAAAACAATGACCCAAAAAGAGGAAGGGGGATAACAATTTTTATTTTAAATAATAATAATATAGATCTTAAAACTATCCACATAAATTTCACTATTATAGTTCTATCAACTTTCAAGACCAGATCAAATCCGATCGGAGGCAGGTAGGTCAGCTCAGGTCAAAGTTAGATCAGATCATATTATGCCAGATCCTGTTCTACATAGTTCTTCCGATCGCTTCTTTCTGTCTCCTTCTTCGCCTTAATCTATACTACTGCCTTCCGTTCTCTCTCATTCAAGATTTTTAAACTTAAGAATAATAACTTACAGAAAATTGAGTTATATTACTAACGTTTAACGTTCGCACATATCTTGAATAAACTCAAACTTTTGTCTACAGAATCCGGCATTTTCCTATTTCGTTTTTCTTAGGATCTTAAAATCCTAAACGGGCAGTCTCCAGACCTTCAAGTCGGATTCCCATTATGGGAGGGGATATGAGCGGGAGAGGGGATGCCTCAGGTTTCGTGGCTGGGTTTGTTCGCTTAGATTGCCTTGCCTCCGGTTGGTGCTCTATACCAGACCGATCCGAGACTCGCCCGATAGCCCTTATCTTCCTCCTCTGATCGGAATTCTACCAGGCGCACCATTTCGTTTACCTCGATGGACCCTTGTCTGGCTCCAGAATAAGTAGCAACACTAGGTTGAATATCTCATCGGCTTTCTGCAGCTAGGGCAATGCTTCAGAGCTGCAGCTCACTGGCAGACCCCATTTCCGACATCCTTGCGTAATTCAAGGTTGACCTTGCCTTATCTACTCAAACCCCTATAAAGTCTCTGTTGACTGAGACTATACATGTGTGTATCGGAACTGACCGAGCTGTCTATAGACCTACCCTCCGCCCAAACCATAGCAGAGGGGACTGTTGCTGCAGTTGGCAGATAGATACAAGGCCAAGTCCATCGTGTGCCTTTCAAAATTCCTATAATCTCCCCAGTAAAATGTACAACCCACAAACCCCCTGTCAGCCGTACCCTATCTGAAACAACTTTATAAAGTTCTGAGGTAGGTCTCCGGTTACGGTTGGTGGCTGCACGCTAATGTACGTTTATATACATTTGTTTTAATTAAATCAGAGTTAAAATGACAGGCTACTGTACTAATTAATTTAGCCGTAACCAGCCATCTATTTAATTCTAATACTTGAGGTACAGATTAATCACTAACTTGTGGCAGCAGGTTGCTAGCATCAATGCGGCTCAAGTATTCAATTGGCAGGCCATGGATCATTATCTGAAGGATTTATAGAAACTCGACCGGAAACGGCACTCCTATTTTATCACATACTTGGTATTAATAATCGTCACCAAGGTCAAGTAAAAGATCCGAGCGTAAAAAGCGAGAAAACGACTGCAACCGGAGGTCCGACGGACCTTCATAAGAGAATATTAAGTGGTCTGGGCCATGAAGCAGCTGCAGCAGCAGCAAGCTTAAACAAGGCCCCTGGTGGCCTGAGCCCTGTATTCGGGAATATGCCTTGCCCCCCTCTGCTCGCCTCTCTCGGGGTTATTCAATATTCATTTATTTATTTTAAATCTACTTCGATCGACACTGGATTGCTTACGTAATTTCAATATAAAGTTTGTTTCTTTTCAGTTTATAGATTCCAGCCCTGAATTCACCACTTAAGGGCGCTGGGAAAAACCTCCTCATGAAGCTCAAAAACCACCGCCAAAACCTTCCTCTAGAGGATTAATCAGCCTGTTCTCCCCACCAAAGAAAGGCTTGGGGATTGGGAATTCGATTTCACCAACAGCTGGACGGAGCGTATAGTTGATGTTTATCGAATAGGCAAAAACACCCGATATAAGTTACAAATGTACAGAAGCCACGTCAAGTATGCATTCAATCCCGACTTGATCATCATGTGGGCCATGTCCGGTCGATCCGCATATGGAGGCGGCTGGACTGTTGGACTGCCAGATCGTGCGCTTCCGCCTCTCTAAGTCGCCAAAGAGTTTGATATAGATTTAGCTCGTGACCTAAACAAGTTAATTAACTGTTAGAGGAGGTCACCCGTAAAGAAGTGTTCCTTCTGTAAATTATACGCATCTACCTTCCTGGAGTGCTTCTCGCGGTTGGGACGAGCCACAGCTTTTCTCTCGAGTTCAAGAATAACCTCATCACACAATCTCAACGTCGAGCTGAGCAAAGCTCCAGGATCTAGGCCAAGTCACCAGAAGCCATAGACGAGCTTTAACCTAGCCAAAGGGGTTGGGCCAGCTCCAGACGGTTCACTCCAGCGGTATAGGTCCTGATAAAACTAGAGAGTTAGAGGTCAGTGAAGTAACACCACAACTGCAATTTTACTAATCGAATACAGTATTGACATTTTTGGTCAACGCACACCAGCCTCTTTAATTTTCGCTTGTCTCGGAGTCCTGACCGACCATATTTACTTTTTTTTCCTCGATAAAATTTAACCTTGGAAATACATAATTAAATCTTAGTATGCAGGGGGCCAGATTGTAGCATGAAGTTGAACAAATTTCTCTCACCTTTAGTATCCTATTGTGGACCCCCTATCATCTTTTGTTAAAGTAGATTAATTCTTCACAGGACCCCTCCAAAATAATATACATTGAATAATGATGTTACACATGATAATGTTGTTATTATGAACCAATTATCAATATGACCGTACATAATATAGGTTCATTCAGGGTCCAGTAATTAAAAATACTGGGGATAAGCATTTATTGTAATGTGAAGAGACTCCATAGACTCACCAGCAGTTTATTAGCTTAAACGTTACATTATATTAACTGTTGGTCTCTAACTGTTTTACGTGAACCGTTAGCTATTGAATAAGTAATTGGGATCAGTTTGACAGTTTGAGTGGGCCGCCCTCCCCGAATTGCGATGGAGCAAGGCGTACTCACATCTGACGTTGGGAACTCAATTTTAGCTCATTAGAGAGTATGACTGACGATTAATTGCCAAAAAAATCATCTGCTACCTGCCTTTTGCCACCTTACGAACTATGCGTCCTTTGGTTGGCTGTGAACAGGGATAATTCTATCAACTATTTTATTGCATATACTGCAGGAAAAAATATTATGTCCTCAACATGAAACTATAAAATAATCATGAGGACCAGGATTAATCATGTGTATGTGCATCCAACTTTAATATTATAATTGCTAGAGATCCCAGTTTATAACAATTATAATTCTATCAATTATTGGCTTTTTTTTTTGTGTAAATAAAGCGTAAACGCGTTTACAGATTAGAGGGGTTTAGATGCAACTTCAAAAAATGTTAAGTTAGCAGGGTTTCAGCTAGGGTATGGGTGTTCGCTAACTTATTCAAAATTGCAGTTTAGAAATTCTTTAACATTTCGTCTACAAATCATAATAATAATAATAAATTGGTACCTAGGAATCCTAGCCACGGCTAAGCAGAGCATTGCTAAGCTTAGCCGGACTGTTGGGCCGTATTACATAGTTCTACATGATTCTGTACAGTGGAGTATTTCATAATGGGTTGGTGGTTTCACTACTACAATTTGTCTGCCCAATTAATGAGGGGCCAGTTGCCCGACTTCGGATG
>JAJMIF010000133.1:0-59639 GCA_030583505.1 Sugiyamaella castrensis
GCGATAAGACGAAACATGTGAAAGTGATATTATGAGAGATGCGTTCTTGGCAAGATACAAATTAGGAAGGTGAAAATGATTTTGGTGTAAAAAGCCGCACCTTGATGAAATACAAATTAGGAAGGTGAAAATGATGTATGATTACTCACAGAGTGGAGACTGCAGAGTGTTGGTCAAGGTGAGGGCTAGCCCTCACAAGGCGCTACGCTCACAGACATGGGGATGTCAACTTTTCAAGGAGCCGCCAAGGAGCAGCTAGCTGCACTTGACACTCACTACAATGACTATACATTACCAACTGGGGTACAAAAATCTATATACGGACTTCTAATATATCGATATATATATTAGCTATGGAGATTTGTTGGTTATTTAACGGTCGATAAAGCCACTGTTTTTATGAATCCTTTTTGACGGGTACAATAATAGCCCATTGGTTTTTAGCTTAGTTGCGATCTAAGCAATCTTCTCTTAATACATATATGTAGCAAACACTGGAACGGACTAGTTAGTTTTTAGTTGATCTAACGCTCTGGTACTATATAAATAACACTGGAACGGACTGGTTAGTTTAGTTGATCTAACGCTCTGGTACTATATAAATAACACTGGAACGGACTGGTTAGTTTAGTTGATCTAACGCTCTGGTACTATATAAATAACACTGGAACGGACTGGTTAGTTTAGTTGACTTAACGCTCTGGTACTATATATGACACCTGGGAGCGTGGGATCTGAGAACCCCTCCGGATAATTTGGTATACTTTTCGATTCCAGCGAAATCTGGGTATAATCAAATCCTACCACACATTATTGAGTTTGAAGATTTTGCCCAACTTGGAATGGCATCCGTTGATGACCCTGCCGTCAACAGAGTTTATCCGGAATTTATACCGGGGCTTTTTAAAAAAAAATCTTTCTGCTACTGAAAGTCTGGTCCTTACCGCTATTATTATAGCCTACTGTGATAAATAATTTTATAATTTTATATTGAGGTATTACCCCTAATAATCCTTTATTAGGATAAACAAAAACTAGGATATTCTTGCAAAAGACTTTCTTATGGTTGAATTAGTTCCCCATTCAATTAATAACCCGTCAAAACCATCGCTAGCTATCTACCTTTTTACCACGTTTATTTGCCTATAGTCAAATCTCGAGCGTAGTGAAGCCGCCGGAGCATAACGGGAAGATCATTTAATTCATTTTGACTCATCACTTCACCCCCACAGTAGATCAATCGAGAATTGATTCACTTTTTTAATTTCGCATTGTGTAGCACCAGAGGCTGGCTGATCGATGATGCGTGATGCAGCATGTAGATAAAAATGTCGTTGGGGATAGGAGCTTAAAGATGTAACTGCCCATGTCAGGTTAAAAATAACATTGTACCACGGCGCAGTAGACGATTTAAATATAATATCATATATATCAACAATTCCATATCAATCTTTTCATATATGTAATTAGCCTGTTATCGTTATTGTTACTGGTTGAAGTATGGGGGTCTTCAATTTTACTCTCCACTGCGTTAAGTTATTGTTCCAATTTAACCGGCATAACATCCATTATGCATCGAACCTGTAGACAACTTACAGCTTAGGTCAAGGGTATTCGATAACGTGTTTAAACCAGCCGGAGGTCGACGGCATATATAAACGGCCCGCACTTCCCCGCAAATTTCGAATAAATATTTACTTTCTTGTTCTTCTTTTCCTTTTTTTGCTCTTTGGTTCAGATAATTTTATTTCGAATCACCACCCCCCATGTCAAACCCATCTTTTGTTCTGCAAAAAGTCTTCGATGTGTCTTTCGAGGACCGTCCTATCCCAGAACTTAAGGATCCTCATTATGTTAAAATCGCAGTGAAAAAAACTGGTATTTGTGGTAGTGATGTTCACTACTATACACATGGTGCTATTGGCGATTTCGTTGTTAAATCACCAATGGTATTAGGCCATGAGTCAAGTGGTGAAATTATTGAAGTTGGTTCAGCAGTTACTAGTGTTAAAGTAGGTGATAGAGTTGCCATGGAACCTGGTATACCAAGTCGATATTCTGAAGAATATAAATCTGGTCATTATAATTTATGTCCTCATATGGCATTTGCTGCTACCCCTCCATATGATGGTACTTTATGTAAATATTATCTTTTACCAGATGATTTTTGTGTTAAATTACCTGATCATGTTTCATTAGAAGAAGGTTCACTTGTTGAACCATTAAGTGTAGCAGTTCATTCTTCAAAATTAGGTAATATTCGTCCTGGTAGTAAAGTTGCTGTGTTTGGTGCTGGTCCTGTTGGACTTTTAATTACAGCTGTTGCTAAAGCTTTTGGTGCTTCTAGTATTACTGTGATTGATATTGTTCAAAATAGATTAGATTTAGCAAAAGAATTAGGTGCTACGACAACTGTTTTATCTAGTATTAAAGATACTCCTAGCCAAACTGCCGAAAACGTTATTGCTGCTGGTAATGGACAACATCCTGATGTTATTCTGGATGCAAGTGGTGCTGAATCATCAATTAATGCTGCTATTTCTGCTATTAAACCAGGTGGTACTTATGTTCAAGTTGGTATGGGTAAACCAGATGTTAGTTTCCCAATTTCTGCTGTTATTGGTAAAGAATTGACTGTTAAAGGTTCCTTTCGATATGGATATGGAGATTATCCTCTTGCGGTTGAATTAATTTCCAGTGGAAAAGTTGATGTTAAGAAGCTTATTTCTCATACTGTTAAATTTGAGGAGGCTAAAGAAGCTTTTGAACTTGTTCGTAGTGGTAAAGCAGTTAAAGTTATTATTGATGGTCCTCAGTAGAGAACATTTATAGATGAGGGAGAAATTTTTTTTTGATATTTATATTAATATAACCAATGGAATGCTATGGGACCAGGGATATTTTCTTCTGGTAGCCAGGGCAGACTCGAAGTTCGTTCCTGTCTCCTTTCGGGCCTAACATCAAATCCTTATTCTCGCTGCTCCAGATTCACCTTCCTCTCAGGTGAAATTTAACCTTATAGCAAAACGAGACCCGCGCATCCGGCGTGCTCGCTCGACGGTCCAGATATATAGCACTCTCTTCCCAATCTTATCGCTCGAAGACTTGTGTCGTTCCTGACCGTGGGTCCTTATGCGAGATTGTCGCTAGAGATCGGAATCGAATTAATCAAACAAGCACGGCTCTCGAGAATAACACGAGCTCACGCCGGAGGTAGCAACCATAATGCTGATTTCTAATATTTCAGCAACCATAATGCTTGTTTGATCTATATATATTTCAATCGCGCTGCTGTTTATTTAATTAATTGCTCTTTATCCTATTTTGTGACTGGTCTAATTATACGTGTCTCTTTCGCGTTTACTAATTAAACTTTGCATGAGCCGCAGAAAGAAAATTCTCTTCATCTCCATGCCAACGGGGGTTTTGGCCTCCCCAAGCCCATGCAGGTTTATATATCGACGAGTCTTGTTTCAACTCTCCATCACTTGCTCACATAAGATATTGGCCAGAGTAGAGAGTTGTAGCCTAGATTTTAATAATTAGAAAAGCAGTTGGAACATTTTTTGTGTTCTGTTCTTATTCTGTTCTTATTCTGTTCTTATTGCTCTAAAATCAGTATTGCTTTACTTCTCGACAGGATCCCATAAATTACGTTGCTTCCAAAGGCAAAAAAACTGGTACGAGTGAGGATAGAATCAGCTATTTGCAAAATGACTAAACGTAACATTGATGACGAAGAAGAAGGTGAGTTAAAAGAAAGACTGAAAGTATCGAACTCAAAAGTGGTCTTCGACCGCAGCATCCAATATGTCGGTCGTATCTGGCTTAGTTCTGTGCGCTTAACTATATGTTCTATCCATTCTACTCCTTTATAGAGTGCTATCTAAGAATAATTATAAATTCTAACTTATTCATTAGATGTTTTTATTGTCTCCATTACAGAAAAAATTGAAATCCCTGATACCGACGATTCAGATACTGGAGGTACGTATGAGTCTAGGCTATTGTTCATAACCAGTAGCTTATTAAGATAATATTTTATTATTACAGTACTGGCGACTTTTAGCATCGTTGAGCCCTACACTCTGGAGCCTGTTCTTGATCTCTAGTCTGTCAGAACTTCTTGATCTCTGCCAAACTATGCATCTGTCAGAACTTCTTGATCTCTGCCAGACTATGCATCTGTCAGAACTTCTTGATCTCTGCCAGACTATGCATCTGTCAGAACTTCTTGATCTCTGCCAAACTACGCATCTGTCAGAGATCAGCAATCCCTGTTGTCCTCAGTTTCTCGTCGCAGACTTGGTTATTATTTGAAACTAACTGAAAGGTGGGTTCTTCATACCAGAAAAGAAAGCTCGACCAGTAAAACGACAGAGAAAAACTAGTGTTGCAGTTCGAAAAAATCCAAAACGTAATGCTACGCCTTCATCTACGCTAACGAATTCTGCCGAGTCTACCGTCAATAATACACCCAGTACTGATCTTACAACACCTCCTTTGAGTGATGATGAAGATTTAGATTTATTATCGATGCCAATGTCAAGCAAACAGGCTCAACAATTGACCACCAC
The DNA here is from genome assembly GCA_030583505.1 of Sugiyamaella castrensis. Lineage (NCBI taxonomy): Eukaryota > Fungi > Ascomycota > Dipodascomycetes > Dipodascales > Trichomonascaceae > Sugiyamaella > Sugiyamaella castrensis. Next base: position 4,578 of record JAJMIF010000133.1, read on the forward strand.
TAGAAAACGAATATTACCGCCAAGAAATGCTAAGAAAGTTGCAGAAGAAGCATTAGCCAATTCTGCCGAAAAGAAAAAGGGCAAAAGTAAGAAGAAAACTCTTTCTGAAGAAGAAGACGAGGAAGACGAAGAAGACGGTTCTGAATATGATTCTGAAATCTTAGCTATTGAAAGCGAAGGAGACGAAGATGAAGATGATTACAGTGAACATGAGGGCCAAAATAGAAAGGGTAGAAGAAATGGACGGGGTCGTAGGGGGCAGATCAGCTCTACAAATGTTCATGTCAGTGGCGCAGTGGATGAAGCTGAAGCTATTGAAGAGTTTGAAGCTGAAACTATTGATAAGGTTGAAGCTGAAACTATTGATGAGGTTGAAGCTGAAACTATTGATGAGGTTCAAGTAGAAGAAGAAAGGCCACGTCCAAGAAGAAGAGCTAGAAATCGAAGGGCCAGAGCAGAAAGATTACCTCGTCATGTAGTGATGTTCCAAAGAACTAATGAACAACTCCATAAACATCATCCAGAATTAAAAACTATCTTTGAAGATATAATTCATCGAGAAAAAATTCAACCTGAGAAGGCACCCCAACCAGAGGGAATGGCTTGTGATTTATTGCCATTCCAAAAGGAAGGTCTCAATTGGCTGCTTAAACAGGAAAAAGGCATGTACAAAGGTGGAATATTAGCTGATGAAATGGGAATGGGTAAGACAATTCAAACGGTTGCATTACTTATGTCAGATCCTCCTGATGCAGGCCCCACGCTTGTTGTAGCACCAACAGTAGCTTTAATACAATGGAAAAATGAAATTCATCAGCATACTGGTGATCGATTGAGTGTCCATATTTATCATGGATCTAATCGATCCTCTGACACTAGTCATTTAATGTCATATAATGTCATTCTTACTACTTATGCTGTTCTTGAATCGGTATATCGTAAACAACAGAGTGGATTTAGAAGAAAATCGGGAATTGTTAAGGAAGTCTCCCCGCTCCATAAAATCCATTTTAATCGAATTGTTCTTGATGAAGCTCATAATATTAAGGATCGTCAATCAAACACTGCTCGAGCTGTATTTAATATGAAGGCTAATTACCGATTATGCCTGTCTGGTACTCCATTGCAAAATCGAATTGGTGAAATGTACTCGTTGATCAGATTTCTTAATGTTGAACCATTTTGCAAATATTATTGCTCTAAATGTGATTGTTCTAGTCATTCTTGGAATTTCAGTAATGGTTCTAGATGTGATAATTGTAATCATGTTGTAATGCAGCATGTAAATTTTTTCAACCATTCATTATTGAAACATATTCAGCGATACGGATATACAGGTGATGGTAGTGTTGCTATGAATAATATGCGTAATTTATTAGGACAGATCATGCTTCGAAGAACTAAGCTTGAAAGAGCTGATGATTTAGGTCTTCCTCCAAGAATTGTTGAAATCCGTCGTGATTACTTCAATGAAGAAGAAAAGGATCTTTATGCCAGTGTTTATTCTGATAGTAATCGTAAGTTCAATACTTATGTGAATTCGGGTGTTGTTTTAAATAACTATGCGAATATTTTCACTCTTATTACAAGAATGAGACAGATCGCTGATCATCCGGATCTAGTACTTCGTCGTCATTTGAATAACGGTGAATCTGGTGGTGGTGATGGAGGTTTACTCGTCTGTAATATTTGTGACGATGAAGCTGAAGATGCTATTAAGTCTAGATGTCATCATACCTTCTGTCGTCTCTGTATCAAAGAATATATTGAAGGTTGGACTGGAGCTGAATCGGATCTTGAATGTCCTGTTTGTCATGTTCAATTAACTATTGATTTAAGTGCACCAGGAATTGAAGTGGATGAGCAGGTTGTTAAAAAGGGTAGTATTGTTAATCGAATCAATATGAGCGGTGGGTGGAGGAGTTCTACTAAAATTGAAGCTCTTGTAGAAGAACTTTATAAATTACGAAGTGACCGTCAGACGATCAAGTCTATTGTATTTAGTCAATTTACTAGTATGCTGGATCTTGTCGAATGGAGACTTCGACGTGCAGGATTCCAGACTGTCAAGCTTCAAGGTAGTATGTCGCCTACTCAACGAGATAGTATTATTCGTCATTTTATGGATACTCCATCGGTTGAAGTGTTTCTTGTTTCTTTAAAGGCAGGCGGTGTTGCATTAAATCTTTGTGAAGCTTCTCAGGTATTTATTCTTGATCCTTGGTGGAATCCTAGTGTGGAATGGCAAAGTGGTGATCGTGTGCATCGAATTGGCCAGCATCGACCAGTTAAAATTACTCGTCTTGTTATTGAAGATAGTATTGAATCTCGTATTATTGAACTTCAAGATAAAAAAGCTAGTATGATTCAAGCAACTATCGGACAAGATGATGCAGCTATGAATCGATTAACTCCTGCTGACATGCAGTTTTTATTTCAGAATTAAAAAAAAAAAAAATTATAAAAAAAAAAAAAAAAATTATTATTATATATATTTAAACTACACAACTATTCAGTGCTTGTTCTCTTTTTAAAATAATTTAATGATGGTTATGATAAAGGTTTTATAATGAATTATACTTGATTGTTTCTATCCTAAGTAAATAGTAGTATTACTGTGCCTCAGACAGATTTCCTGGTTTTGACTTCCGTTTGGCTAGCTCCCGATACTGCTAGTACTCTCGAGGTTCGCTTACCATTACATTGAAGGATTAACCTCAAGCTCATCAGACATAGTTAGGTCAGGAGTGGTTGGTCAACACCTTATCTGACTCCGGTGACCAAACCGGGATCCCAGTCCCTGTCGTCTTGCTGAGGCCGGCTATCGCTGAATTCTAGTTAACTAAAGAGAACCGACGAGAAACTCGAATTTAGCACAATACACAATACAATCTGTAACTTCTTGTAACTTTTTGTTACGAAGGTTAGCGCGCGCGCGATCACCATCAGTCATGCAACAGTGATCTGCAGACCGTACTTTGAGCATAAATCTGGGATATGCATCATTAACACCATTTTGGTCCTGATAGATAAAGACGACATAATTGAACGGAATCAGGGGGAGCATTAGGCGGTAGTAGAGCTCTAAGTCAAGGACTGATCTCGAGTGTAGTAAGACTAAGACATGACTCTAAATAGATAACAAATGACTCTCTTCAGTAGCGAAAGCCAGGTGTCAGAAGCATACCTGATATTTTGATTTTTGTTTACAATCTGAAAAATTAATAAGGAAAAATTGAATTTAGTAAAAAGTGAGATAGGCTTGGAAATGATTTCTTTCCCCCCTGAAAAAAAAATCATTCAACCGGATTTACCGGGCCACAATTCTGTTGAATTGTGCAATTTCTCATGACCAAAAAAATGTGGGCCCTCGCCCTATGGTTCCCCCAGAAGATTCATTCCAAACCAAAAGCCAATAAGAATTTTTATCGAATCATATCTCTAAATGTCTATTGAATAGTCTATCTACTGCTGTATCTATTTATCTTAATTAATTCAATCTATATCTTGTTTAATTGTTGTCTCAGCTCTCACTCTCTTATAATGACTCTAGTTGATAACATTCCTGAATGGATTGATCCCACACCTACTAAATATAATCTGGATTGGGCTGACCTTACCGTTATCAATCTAGAGAAATTCAATCAACCTGATGGTAAAAAACAACTGGCTAATGAATTAAAAGAAGCTGTCCAGAAAGATGGATTCTGGGCTATTACCGGACATGGAATTTCCAAGGAAGAAATTAATCGACAGTTTGCTTTAGGAAAATATTTCTTTTCTGAACCATTAGAAGAGAAAACAAAACTAGAATGTGACTTTGAAAATGGAAATTATTTTGGTTATAAAAGAGCTGGTGTTAAACGAATATTTGGAACCGATATTAAGGATAATGTAGAAACTTTCAATATGGCGAAATTTACAAAACAAGGATATTATGAATCTTATTATAAACAAAGATTTATAAAAGATCATGGAGAAGAACTTGAGAAGTTCTCTCGAAAAGCATTAGAAGTTGCTCAAAAGCTATTAGTATTGTTCGCAATTATTCTTGAACTGGATGAGAATTATTTTGTTGACCGTCATACTTATGATTCTCCAAGTGACGATCACCTTCGATATATGGAATATCATCCTAGATCTGAAGAAGATGATAATAAAGTGGAAAATATTTGGGCAAGAGCTCATACCGATTTTGGTAGTTTGACTTTATTATGGAACCAGATAGTAAGTGGTCTTCAGATTAAACTTTCTAATGGTGAATGGAAATACGTTCGACCAGTCGACGGGGCAATAATATGTAATATTGGTGATACTCTATCATTTTGGAGCAATGGATATTTTAAGAGTACAATCCATAGAGTTGTGAGACCACCTCCTGACCAAGTTGGTTCTCCAAGAATTGGATTATTTTATTTTGTGAGACCTGGAGAAATCGATATAGAAATTGCTCCTTCACCATTATTGAAAAGATTAGGATTATATAGAAAACTTAATCCAGTAAAGGGAACTGAATACGTGAGAAATAGAGTCAAGAATTATCACGATACTGATTCTTATGATAAGAAATCTGGAGAGAAATTCAGAGTAGGTGATTATGAGATTGATGATGGTTATGAGTAATGTATAGCAAAATGAAGAACTACTATATCATACATTTCCTTTACCCCAGTGTCCCAAGGTTTAGAGCTCGAACCCCTGATATTTCAGGGTGTGGGACGTGCTCCGGCAAGACCCAGACCCTGTTCTCTCGGATAAACCTGCATCTCACAGGATCTCCGATGTCCTGACCGTGCCTCTGGCGGCTCGGTGTATTACCCCAGATTCAGTTCTTCTCGATCGGCCGCCGGAAGACCCTGGCCGCCAGACCTCGACATATATCGGACCTCTGATTTTTAGCTTGTGTTGTCCCAGTATTACTTTGGCCCTCGTTACGAAGGCCACCAACGCTCCAGATCCCGCCAGATCGTCCCAGAGGTAAAGATAATGGCAGAAATTGCCTTACCCTTATCTCCGAAGGATGCCCGCGCGCGAAGATCCATAGCGGGGGATTTTTTGTGTTCGTTTTACTGTAGCTACGGTAGCAGCAGCTTAAGTTAATGGATGTGTCCTCTACGGAAGCGAGAGCGGGGTCGCACAGTCCGGGGTAACGCTAACAAGGACCAAAGGATATGTATATATTTGTAAAAGAAATCAGCAGATCTATAACTGAAACTTCAAACAAAAAAAACATTATAGTAAACAAATAATATACTGGAATAGGAATAGGTAGGTAGTCATAAGGTTACAATTATATTTTGAACATACAAGATATAGTTTATTAGTATATAGTTAACAAAGAAATGTTGAGATGCAAATCGGAGATGAATGTCCGCGTTAAAGCAGTGGACGTTGATGACGGCCTCTGATATCGAGCAAAGGGCGGAACCACGTGAAATTCGGCTACTGAACCAAGAGAAATTCGGCTACTGCCGAAAAGGAATTAATATTAGCATAGGGTAGGGGTAAAAGCGGATAGTTTCCGTTCAGAAATAATTCATGCAGGGATTTCGAACATACGAATAATATTGAGTAACCTATAACTTTGTTATCCGCAGTCAATTTCTTGAAGCTATAATCAAGTTATCTTTCAACTTTGTAAAGGTCACGCTGGTTTTAGGTTAGTCTTCTTCTGACTGCTGTTGGATCGCTTCAATGTTAATGCGTTTTAAGGTTAAAGCACTTGTGTATTTGAGTTGGTAGAAATCAGACCCATGACAACTCCGCGGAATTTGCTTCCCTCTGCTTATAAATTAGAGATCTAAGCTTAAAGTGAGTAATTAAATGTGCAGTTCTGACGCGCGGCCTCTTCCGTTCAGGGAATTTTCTTTCTGCATCGTTTTTAGTTAGGGCGCTAATATTAGAGTTGTTAGTTCTACAGATCTACCGCCCGGTTACTTATTTTTGATAAGATTTTATTCTTTGGTCCCCCACAGAATCGCCAAGATTATTTCAAGATTTAGTTTTGCTAGAGGATATGTCTAAACAAGTTCAGAGCAATTGATGGCCGATTCATTACAAGAACAGCTGCCTGTCTACAATGATTAGGTATTTTCGGCTCGGCTCGTCTCTCGTTGCCCAGTTGGTTGGTTTCTCCCAAGTTATACCAAGTTTCTTTCTTATGCATTAGCAGAGTATTACCCACGTTAACCGTTAACTTAACTGTTAACTGTTAGACGCGTACATAACTGTCATCAGCTAGCTAGCTGTATTTACTTTACAGTTAGTTAACTTTACAGTACTTACTGCCCAGAACTTTCTCTATTATTTCTCACGTCTACGGCAGCGCACGACTAGTGACGTGAGACGTCGTCGTGAGTCTTCCCCTATCTCGTTTAGTAAATTACATTTAACGGTTACTGTATCAAGATTTATAACTGCAAAGGATGACTAAATAGCGCTTATCTCTACCGTGAGAATAAATTCCATGCAATTGTTCAATATCAAATTTCCTGCATATTGAGCCATCATACTTGGCGACATTTTAATTTTATATTAACTAGGCTTGGAACAAAATATATAGATCAGTCATTGCGCGTTCGTATATTGAAATTATTATTTATTCAGATATAACCATCATTTTATATTCTATTATGCATTTTATTTGTTCGTTTAATTTCATTTAATTTATTTAAACGTTTGGTTTATCTATTTCATCAATATTTTTTTTTTTTTATTTCACAATGTCATCATCCTCTTCTAATCAGAATGAAAAACCTTCTAAGAATAATCAAGATGAAGAAGAAGATCAAATAGGAATGGATACTGAATTTATTGTTGAGGAAGAAGATAATAGTGATAGCGAAATTATAACTTTAAATCGAGAATCAAGGGAGGAAGATGAAGATCAAGAAAAATCTATAGGACATCATCATGAACAATCACAACCATCTTCTACATACTCCCCTGTAGGGCCTCCTCCAAATGGTGGATTACTTGCTTGGTTACAAGTATTTTCTGGCTTTTTTCTTTTAGCTAATTCTTGGGGTATTATTAATACTTTCGGTGCTTATGAAACTTATTATCAAAATGATTTACTTAGTAAAGAAAGTCCTTCAACTATATCTTGGATTGGTTCAATACAAGGCTTCTTTGTTATTGCTGCTGCTATTGTATTTGGAAGAATGATTGATGCTGGCTATGCAAAATATTTAGTATACGCGGGAACTTTCTTGGTAACATTTGGTATGATGATGGCAAGTATTTCAACTGAATTTTATCAATTATTTCTTGCTCAAGGAGTAGTTGTGGGTATTGGATGTTGTTGTTTATTTATGGCGGCTATTGGTGTAGTAGCTTCATATTTTTCCACGAAAAGAGCGTTTGCAATTGGTATAACTGCATCAGGATCTTCGTTAGGTGGAGTTTTTTATCCTATTATGGTTCGTGAACTTATTGATAAAGTTGGTTACCCATGGGCAACTAGAATTATAGCTTTTACTATTTTGGCATTATCAGCTATTCCATGTGTATTTTTAAAAGTAAGATTACCACCTCGTAAATCTGGACCATTAATTGATTATCCATCTTTAAAAGATAGATCTTTTATATATTATACAATTGCATGTTTTTTTGGTTTCATGGGTCAATATATTCCTATTTTTTATATTCAATCTTATTCGCTTAAAGTTGGGGTTGATACTAATTTGGCATTTTACATAACTTCTATTCTTAATGCTGGTTCAATCCTTGGTAGAATTCTTCCTAGTTTTATTGCTGATAAGACGGGTCCAATTAATATGCTTTTACCTTGTACTGCTGCTTGTACCATTTTATGTTTTGCTTGGGTTTCTATTACTCAAGCTGGCGGTATTATTGCCTATAGTGTACTTTTTGGGTTTTTTTCTGGTACTTTTGTTTCTTTACCAGCTGCTTGTGTATCTTCTATGACTCCTGATTTGGGAATTATTGGTACAAGGATGGGTATGCTTTTTTTCGTTTGTGGTTTTGGAGTTCTTATAGGATCACCTATTGGTGGATCTCTTGTTAATCGAGATGATGGTAATTATTTATATGCTCAATTATTTGCTGGTGGTTGTATGGCATTATCTACTATTTTTATGTTCATAGCTCGAGGTAGTCTCGCTGGATTTGGTATAAGGACGAAATGTTAGAATAGAAACTGTTAATATAATTTGCATGACATATATATAGAGAGCTCAATTATTTTATTAAACTGTTCAACGTCTGCTGACAAGGTTTCTCCTGTTCATTGTCGCTACCGTCGAGAATGTTGGCAGGTTGTTAGTGCCAGCTGGGCTCCTCAGCTTCCTCTAACGTCTGTAGCTCTCACTTCGCTCAAGAACATGGCAACACAAGCTTGAATTCAACCGCCCGAAAAAAAGATATCATTACTAAGATCGCCAGCCGGACCTCGCATCACCCGCAGCAGCCGGGATGTCACCCATTTAGGTTTCTCCCGGCGACGTTTGCACCACGATATGTATGATCTTATAAAAAAAGGATTATGCCCTCGCGATATCAATTGCCCGTACAACTAGCACGTAGCTGTTACTAGCATATTAAAATATCATTTTTGTCCATGACTATGAGCCAGCAACACTTACTAGCATATTACAGGGCCAAAGAGCTAAAAATCTGGGGAACATCACTCCACCAGCCGGAGAAAGACCTCCACATTTCAAGATCTTTTCGTCACGAAAGATGGAATATCGGTATCTTCACGAGTAGATGGACAATTTTTTTGCAATGGTACTTAGAAAATTCTCTCTGAAAAAAGTTTGTCAAATCTTAGAACCTGGCCCGGTCGTCCTGGTTACTACTCAATCGGAAAATGGCTCATATAATGTAATGACTATGGGTTTTCATATGATGGTACAGCACCATTCACCCACGCTCATTGGATGTTGTCTTGGGCCATGGAATCATAGCTTTACAGCTGTTAAGAAATCCAAGCAATGTGTAATTTCTATTCCTGCTGTGAATCTTGCTGAGGCAGTTGTTGAAATAGGGAATTGTTCGGGGGATAGTATTGACAAGTTTCAGAAATTCGGTTTAACTGCTGTCAAGGCTTCCAAAGTAAAAGCTCCTTTAATTGGTGAATGTATAGCAAATTTGGAGTGTGAAGTTGTCAATACAACATTATTGGGAAAATATAGTATATTTATAATGAAAGTAGTTGAAGCGTGGACTGATAAGGACCATATTGAGCAAAGGACTATCCATCATCAAGGAGATGGAAAGTTTATAGTTGCTGGAAATGAAATCGATTTTCATGAGAAGATGGTAAAATGGCGGGGACTTATTTCGGATAGTGAAGATGAAGAAGACAAAGAGAATATTTAATTGTTATTTGACTCGTTCCGGCAGCTAGACAAAGTCAGAGACCGAGAGTTACGGCCTGACCACTTGCGATAGGTTGGGTAGCTCCATCAACCCGCAGTCGCTTCTCAGTCGCTTCTCAGTCGCTTCAGTCGCTTCACTGGAGATCTGGGTCAAGAGCTACTGATCTGAAACTTCAATCTCGATCAGAGCTAATGCCTTCAAATCGAAGAGGAGAATACATATTATTATAGATACACTATGATAACAAAAATAATTTTTTTAAATAAATGTTATTTTAATCAACTTCTAATGGCGCTTCAAGATTGCACTTTTCAACTTCAGCACGTTGATGAGCTGCATCGGCATGTAATTTAGTAAAATATTCATATCCAGCTTGAGCCTCTTTTGCCGATTTTTCAAACTCTTCTCGTTGACGAGCTTGGCTCTCAATCTTACTCTGGAAACCAGCACGTACATCTTGAGCAGGATATTTTAAAACCTTTCGACTTTCTTTGGAAATCCTATCAGCATTAGCATGAACATAACCTAGATTAATAACCTCACGAGCTACTTTGCGAGAAACATTCTTTGGTACAGAGTTGGGTATCTCCGAGATGATGTATGCTACTCCACATGCAGAACCAACCACAATAGCTGGCACAAATAGTCTACGAAGTAATTGGAAATCTACCCATCTCATAGCATGGAAAGTATTAGCGAGCCAGCTGCTACGAAGAACAACTTGAGTTCCTCCTATGACCGATGCGATTGTTAAAGCATTATTGACAGTTGATCCCGAAACATCAACAACCGACAATGACGATGATGATGATGATTCAATAGCTGGAACCTCCGGGACAGCAAAGATAGCCTCCATTGTTGAAGTTATTGGCGACGTAATAATAGTTACCCATTTCGGAACTGATACAATAAGGAAATCGGATATTGAAAGTTCTGCTTTGATGGATCTAGCCAAGGTATCCCGGCGACGAGAAAACATCGCATCTTCCTTAAATAGCTTCATAAATGCAGGCTGATCACCTAAATGTAAAATACCTAATGCTTTGATCGAATTGACAGTAGTAGATGTTTGCTGTCTAGCATGTAATTCACAATCATATACAGCATCTTGGATTCGTTGAATAATAGCTGATCGAATATTATCAGCATACTTATAAGCATCAAATATTGATGTGTATTTCACAGAAGGTAATTGCCCAGTTTCAGATAGAACTTTGTTTAGATACTTGGTACTGAATTCATAAATACGATCAGTGACATTTTCAATATCATGATCGATTCTTTCAGTGACTTTGACACTATTACTTAGAGCCTTTTCAAACTGAGGATTCATATTATCCAGTTGATTTAATCTCAAGTCACGCTCAGCCTGAGAGAACTTAATATTAACTTCAGAGAGGATTTCCAAGTCTAAAAGAATGTTGTTGAGGTAAGTTTTCGCAGGGGCCAATTTAGATAGAGATCTTTTTTGAAGAACAAAGTTTCGTAAAGATTCTTCGAGTTGATCAAAGTTAGGATCATTGAAATCACCACCATCAGGGGGTGGACTATCTCCACCGCCGCCACCGCCACTACCACCACTACCACCACTACTTCCTTCTGATACATTTTTTGAACTAACAAAATGAACAAAATCTCTAGCATCTTTATGAGTTTGAGGCGATAGATCGGCTACTTGGTCCAAAATCCTCCTCATACAACGAGATTTATCCTTGATATTATCAAATCGATTGACAACTATGAAAATAAATGATTTCTCATGCGCAGCATTAGCAATAAACTCTTTAGCAGATAAAGTAAAATGATTTTCAGCACTCACTACGAAAACTACCAAATCAATTTCTTCTTGTCGAGCAAATAATTGAGTTGTTTGATATGAATCAAGATTAAGACCTGGAGCATCAATTATTGAAATATCAACTATTCCATTTCTTAATAAACTTTGATTTGGAGGTCTTTTGTCATTCACATAAACTTTTAGAATTGAATACTTCTCATATTCACCAACCAAATGATCTAAATCATCTAGAGTAAATATTTCATAAGTAGCACCATCTAATCGATCATAGGTCCTACCTAATATAACAGCATGAACTTCTTCGGTTCCATCATTTTCACGGCAATCTTTTACTTCACAGAATACATTTGTACAAGGTTGTTGATCTTCGGGAAGAACTTTTCTACGCAATAAGGCGTTACAAAAAGTTGATTTGCCAGCATTAAGATCACCAGTGACAAGAACTTTTGATGAAGTATCGTCTATTCTTTCACGAAGAGAATCCAAATGTTTTAATGTTTGAATGATTTTACCTTCAAGTAATGAAGCGACCGAATTCTTTTCTAAAGATTTCAAAAGTTGTTGACCTTGAGAAGACCCGTCGAATTTCAGGTCTAATTTAAATATTTGGAAATTTCTTGTTGAAAGAGAAACAAGTCTTGGTGATGGTGATGGAGTTCGTTGAATATCATCATTTTCCGATGAAGATTTAGTTTCACTGTTAGTTGATGACGATGATGATTCATCTCGAGGGTAATAAACAGGCCAAGCTCGATTCATTTCTTGTAGGTTCTTTAACATATCCATAACAAGCTCAATTGATTGTTTAAGGACTAATCTGTTATGATTATATTGAAGTTGATTAATATGTTTGACTGCTTGTAAATGGGTATTGATTGATGGAGATCTCCTATGAAATGACGACGATGATGAAGAAAGGTCTGTATCAGCTGAGGAAAGATGACCATTATTTGCAATAGCATCAGGAGTTAAGTCGAATCCAAATAAGGTTGCAGTAGAAGTATTGTCATGTTCTCCAGCAGCAGAAGAAGACGAGTCAATTCCAGTTTCTGGCTGTGAAAATGATTCATATCCAGAATCTTCTCGGTCATCCTCCTTATTATTGCTGCTACTACTACCAACAGAAGTAGAATACTTCTGAGGACCGGTGTCTCCGGACGAACCGTTAGAAGACGACATTCATCCAACAAGAACGATAGATAGCAAGATAATAAATTTAATAAGGAAAATAAAATCTGTTCTTTTCTTTTCTTTTCTTTTCTTTAATTTCGTGTAATTAGAAAGATGATAAAAAAAAGGATGTGTTTATAAATACGAAGATGTTGGAGTTCTACGGCAATATATTATCTATACACACCAAATATTCTTTAAAAGGGATAAATAACGTCTCTGTTTCAGCGGTAAATTAAGCGTAAAATATAGATCTCCTGATTTAACAATAATAATAATAATAATAATAATAATAATAATAATAATAAATTGGTACCTAGGAATCCTAGCCCCGGCTAAGCAGAGCTACAGTTAGCTTAACTTAGCTAAGCTCAGCCGGACTGTTGGGCCGCGTATTGCATACACAGTGAGGAAAAGGAGCCCATAGTAAACTCCCAATTCCACAATAAAGTTTTTGAAACTTATGAACCCTAAGCCAAGTTCCTTATTCGAAATTGCCCAACCCTTGCCTAACCCTATTTTTCGTCTTCTGTTCTATTTAAGTTGGGGAAAACATACGTACCATAGTAAACTCCTAACTTTGTTAACAACTCCCAAATCAGTTCCATTTTCGGAACTGCCTAACTATTATATACACTCTTTTATGTCTCTTTAACTTGAGACTTTATTGGCGTTAATTAAACACTTGGTCAAATAAAGTATTCTTTTTTTCAGCAGTAGTAGTTACACGTGACTTTGAACGCGACCGCGTGCCACTCTCGCGACTTAGTGTATTTATAAATTTAGAAATGTAAACATATACAACTTATCTATGACTTACACATTTCTCGTTCATTTTTTTGTATACTTTTTTTTAGTTTACACCTCCATATCAGTTATTGGCTTCAAGCTGATTCCATCAAAAGGCTGACATGGGGTGAATAAATGGAATTTTGTACAATCGATCGAATAAGTCTAATCTCTTCTTCTATTCTATCAAGATTACGTTTCTGTACTTTCAAGATCCACATATTGTCAGGTGATGCGTTCCTGATTTCACAGGTAAGTTTAGTTTTAATATTTTTGAGGCATTCATCGAGGCTCTGGACAACGGACTGAGCGACATTCTAGCGGAGAAATGGGAGTTTCTATTGTCTAATAATGGTATTGAAGTAGAGTCTAAAAGAATTGTTAAATGGGCAACGTGTGTTGGTGTGAATCTTCTATTTGGGTAAGTTTTTGTTTCGACAAGTGGAGAGTTAGAGTGTTGAGTTGGAAATTCAAGCAGAGCGCGTCTGGATGGTGTACAGTATAGCGAGGGTCGATACTGAACCAGTGTGGTCCAGATGAAGCAGCAAGGGATGGGTCACTCGTTCCATCAAATACAGAATGACGAGTTTAGGAGTGAATGGAGCAGAGCTAGGGGTCAGGGAGTGGTTTGCGGAGCATGGGCCTGACGACGAGTCTGGGCGGCTGAGAGTAAACGGAGCAAAGTTATGAGTCTTGGCTTAGCTATCTCAGAAGTAAGCCGAGCAGAGACGTGCGCCTGATCAGAGTTCTAAATCTATTAGGCTTATTCGGCGGGGCCCAGAGATACCAAGGGTTATCGAAGCCATGCTGTGAGCCTGGGCCGAGCCCGAAGGAAGCTACGACTCTTTGACCGGACGTTAATTGTGCCAAAATATAGATCTGGGCAGAGAGCTCCAGTTGTCATGGGCTATTCAGACTCCTAGGAAGACGGGATCTGTTGTTGGTCGGTTTTATTATTATGCTAGCCTAGTTTACTTGAGCCTGAGAATCTATCGAGAAGAGTTCCATTAATCTGTTGCGGATGGACAACAATTCACTCCACTGGTACTGAATAGATGAACATATCGAGGTTGTCGTTGGGACTTTTTTTTTTTTTTTTGTTATTTTTGCAAGATAAAGGATCGATCTGGTTATGGCCTAATGACAGGCCTATTAGTTTGTTTGAGTTTTCGATTTCATCAAAATTACCATTACCCCCGCCGGAGCTAGCTAGTGAGCTGGCTAGTGTATAATTTATATATTACAATTTAAGTATAGTTTAGTATTAGTACTAATTAAGTTAAGTAACTATAAGTTAACTAATTATTAGGTGCATGCATGGACTAACCATCAACGCGTACCTTAATCAATAACCCTAACCAATTTCCCTGGTGCCCGATTTGGATTGTTCCTTGCCCTCTGATTTTTTTCCCAACTGTGTAATTCTACATGATGATCTCTATTCTATATGGTTCCTGCATGCTACTCCTGATCCTTTGGTAACCCAACTATCAAACAATTATTATTATATATATATTCGGTTAAGTTATGACATGCGGCTTGCCACTATAATTGACTTTTTGGTTCTGAGCTTAACTCCTGAACTTGACTATAGAAACTAGACTAAATTTAACTCATTATCTGCTTTCAGTGAGAGTTTGGGAAGTCATAATACTTAATTATATTTGGTGTACGTGGTATGAATCGACTGTACCTAGAGTGTACTGCTACTCCACCATCACTCATATTCAATATCCAGTATAATACCCTAACCCTTTATTAATATGGGGGTTTCACCAGGGGTTTCAAAATGATCAAAATATTTGATATTAGTCAGAAAATAATTCTATACGATTTGATGAAGGATAATTAGTTGATATTTTCAAAAACATTCAGAAAACAATAATTACATTTGATGTTTTTTGCGGTGAGCTAATATTGACAATAACAACTATTTTTTGACAACCAAGTTGCCGACGTTCCTAACACAGGAATATACCCCGACCCTAAGTTAATATGGAGGGTTTTAATAGGTTTTAATGGGTTTTAATGGGTCTCTCAAAAAGATGAAAATATCAGACATTCTGACATTAATATTTAAATGATAGTAGTAAGTGGTTAATAGAGTCTAGAGATATAATTAGTTGATATCTGAAAAAAAAAATTTAAAAAAAGATTAAGGTCTGATGAGGACATATTGGCTTAAATTACTAGTGAGTGACAAATTGACAATAACAGCTATGTTTTGACAATAGCGCTTGCCTTGATCTTTTCCACTGATTATTATTCCAGCCTGATACTCTATATTATTCTATCCATTAAATCCATTTGAATGGCGGATTAAATCTCTCGTGAATTTTAAGTGGCATATTTTGGTCTTATTTAACAACAAATTACTTAATAATGGTCTGTCTTAATATTACGTAATGAACTTCTCTCCTAGTTACCCGGATCGAATCTCATTTTATTTTGACTCCATTTTTCACGAACTTCACATCATCCAAACACCGCGACACGGTTATATTTTGATTGGAATTATATCGGAGTCAACGTCTGATATACTCGTTGACTGTTTCCTCTTCGTCCAAAATGTCATTTGGTATGAAGGCATTTTCGAGGTTAAGAGCTGGTGGTTCTCTTTATCTTAAGAATACTGTACCTACTATCGCATCTTGTTCTGTCTTAAGAAGACCATTGGCGTTGACAACTAGATCGTATGTGTTGTCTCAATCAGAATCGTCATCGTCGTCATCAATAGCGCCAGAATCATCATCATCATCTGTATTACCAGAAGAATCATCAGTAGTACAAGAATTATCATTACCATCGTCACCATCAAAATCATCACCATCAAAATCATCAATTATCTCCTCCGAGGCACTCCTTAAGAGAAATTTTAAATATACAAAACCAACTGACATTGCCCCTTTAAAAGAAGCCACTTCTCTTTATGCTACTATTCATCTCTATAATAGAAAATTCTTAGTCACTGAAGGTGATAAAATTCTAGTACCTGTTTCAATTGCTGAAGTCAAAGTTGGTGATGTTCTTAATTTCGATCAAGTTTCTGTGATTGGATCTCGTGATTATACATTAACTGGAAATCCACGAATAGATTCAAAAGTATTTTCTATCAAGGGAGTTGTTGTTGAAAAGACAAGAGTACGACGATCAGTCTTTAATAAAGGCAAGAGACGTCGAAGGCATGTGAGACATGTTGTATCTAAAAATCCCTTGACAATTATTAGAGTTTCTGAATTGAAGGTTAATCAAGATTATTGCCAAAAGAAGGAGAACCAGAACTGACTATTTCATAATAGATTGTAAATATATAAATGTATAGATCCGTTCCGAGCTAAAGGGGAGACTCCGAAGTCCGATCCCAATTCTTTCAGTTCTAGCCAGACCCCATCTCTAGCTTCGTTTTGCCTACTCGAATTCTATTCGATAAGAATTCGAATTACAAGACCTGATAGGCCCTGATAGGCCCTGATAGGCGCTGACAGTGCTCTATAGACGTAATAATCAAACATGATCAGTTATGCAACACTCTGTGATCAAAAAATGCATGTTATGAAATAATTATGTCGAGAGAGATCAAAACGCGTTCCAACCTAAATGTCCAGTTATCTGGGTTGAATAAACATTTTGAATAACTAAACAGAAGTAAAATATCTCAGGGGGGGTATTTTACGGCAACTATTATCTTAATAGATGATATTAGTAACCAGTTGCAATCTCACTAATGATTTCTTTTCTAATTCTGAATGAGATTGGCCTTGTTGACCATTAATTAATTACCTTTGACTTATCCGTTACTTGATCAATCCGTTACTTGATTAATCTGTTACTGGTTTATTTTCCATCATGAGTACTTCAGATGATGAAGAGGTATCTTCATCAGCCCTTCATTCATCTCTAGTTCCAGATCAATTTGATTTTGATCTTCGAGGTGTGGCAGTTTCTAGTCTTTCATCCAGTTCGAATGATGATCCTTATCCGGCAATGGCTCGGCCCCAAATTCGCCGCTTTCATCGAAAGAATAGCGCTATATCAACAACAGCTCCTTTGGACGATGGTGGCAGTGATAGTAGTATTCGTCGAAGATCCGCTACTCCACTAGATCCCAGTAGAACTTTTGCTCAGGCTCCTCCACCGTCTTCACCTTTATTTGCTGGTAATGTTAGTTATAGCTATTCATTGATGTCTAGTGATAGTCCACTTTCATACCACACTGCTCATTCAAACTTGCCGAGTTCGTCGGTTCATGGAGGCGATTCTTCATTGATGTTTCCTTCTTCATCTCCCATGACTTTTCCTGAACGTCGAAGTAGTCATAGTTGGAAAAGCAGTCCGATTGGTTCAGGGGGGGAAGGAGGAGGTGGTGGTGGAGGAAGCGGCGGTGCAATGTACCCTAGTGGTAGGCCAACTTTACCGTTTACTCCTAGATCTGTGTCTGCAGGATATCCAAATGCTCCTAATACTGGAGCTGGAATAATTGACAGGACTAATAATTCTCTATCTTCTTATCCAGCATCTTCTCCTTCCTCTTGTCCAATGCCATCACCTTCTCCCAATGCTATATCTCCACTCTTATCAACCCCGTCTCATAAGAAATATACCCGGCATTATCACCAGGATGCCATCGATCATGGAAGAAAGAGTAGTACCAATAGCCTGAACAGTAGTCTTAATAGCAATTACAGCAAGAGCAATAGCAGTTTAAACAGTTTCAACAGCATAGTTAACAGCAGTAACAATAGTCTGAACGTAAATACAGTTTATTCAACCTCGAATAATAATAATACCCCTTATGCTGGTTCGTACTCCCCAGCTTCGATTTCATCTCCCTCCTTTCCCCTTGGTTCGATGACAGCAACTCCACAAACTATTGCGAATTCTCCAATTATGACAATATCGGGTGATCTTTCTAACAATATCAATAACATTAATGGGAGCTACTTAAACCTCCGTCAATACAACATTCAGAATCACAACCGAACTCTAAGAGGTAGTAGCAGTAGCAACGATCTTCTCTCTCTTTCTCCTTTAGTCAAGCAACCACAGCAGCTAGTAGTATTAAGTCCTGCATCTGTCTCATGGAAGGCCACAGATCCCGGTGAATGGACCAATGAACGAGTCATTCAATGGCTGGAAGCCAACAGGTTCGGCCCTGATTGGATTGAAACTTTTAAATCTCGCAATATCCATGGTTCCCAATTTTTATCCTTGGTGAACTATCAAACTTTAAAAAAATTGGGTCCTTTCTCAACTAAAAATGAGGATTATGATACAAGCCCATCTCGATTTATTCATATTCTTCGGAAATTACTTAATAAATCGACTTCAACTAATTCTGCTGCTTCTGCCGAGGGTATCACCCCCTCTTCTAGTTCTAGTCAACCACTGGTTTCTGGTCAGCTGTCTATATCTGGCCAATTACCTATATCTAATCAGCTAGCGGTTTCTGGTCAATTTCCCGTATCTGGCCAATTGCAGCCACCGGTTTCTGGTCAATTTCCCATATCTGGCCAATCGCAACCACCACCTCCACCAGAAATATCAGTCCCTCCACGTTCAACTTCTGGACAGGATGACAGCATCCTCTCTTCGCCATCTTCACGGTATACATCAACAGATTTTGACAATGCTGCACCTTCCCCCTTAGAAAGATACATTTCCAACCCTATTGAACGCCAGGAATCTTACGATAGTCTTGCCGATGCAAATCGGTCGACACTACAAGTTCGGCCTATAGCTTCAGCATCATTACGACAAAGACCTATATCTACTTTCGAAGGTTCGGGCGCTTCTAAAACTGTACAGCAGACGGTAAGTGCCCTGCTAGATAGCGCCATAATTGCTCTTTGTTGTTCATAAATACAGCAGGATGATTTTTTTTTTTTTGAATTACTAACACTTTTTTTCCAGCAAACACCTGCTTCACCGTCGTTTAGGTCCGTGTTTAGAAGACATCACAAGTCAAACTCTTCTGAATCGTCCCTCACCAATATGATTACTCATAATAGTGTATCTGATTTGTTGGACCTTTCTGAAGGAGGTGGAGATCAGAGTTCTAGAAACAGTATCTCCGTTGAGCCTCCAAAAAATCGAGGATTGTTGCGAAAATTCCGAATCCGTGATAGAAGTAAAAGCAGAGATAATTTGAGAATGGACTCTCCTACATCGCCTCTGTATACTCAGCATCAGAGTCCAACTGCATTGTCGTTTTCTCTTGAGAAATATATGTTTCTAGATCCTAAGTACAGGCCGAAGAAAGAACAACTTCCTACAAACAATGAAAGCTCTTCTTCTTCACAAATAGCTATGCTTACAACAAATAATCAGGATTATAGTATTATCCGGATTGGAGAAGGAATGTCTGTCTCTGACATAAAATCGGCCATTGCATCACAATTGAGTTTGGACCTAATCAGTCTTAGTATTCATCTGACTGATTTTGGTTGTTTGCATGGAGAGCAACTCAATGATTCTATGATTCATGACGTATTATTCTCTGCAAGAACTCCTACGACGAGATCACCTTCAGATGGTGTGAAATTTTTTGTATTGGGCTCACCAACTGCTACGGGACGACAGCCGTCTTTTAATTCTCTTTCACCTTATAGTGATTCTACTCAATACCCAGACACCCCTTCACACATGATAAATAATAATAATTCCAACCAGTCAGATTACTTTGACTCTCATTTACAAGTTCCTGTAGTGATCGGGGCAACCTCAACTCACGCCCCCACCCAGATTGCTACCAATCAACAGCCTCCTATGAAAACTGGAATTACGGTTCTTGATTCTAAGACGACACTTCCTCAACCATTAGGACCCAAAGTTGTAGTATCTTCGGATGCAGACAGTATTATTACTGACGATACTAATAGCAGTACTGCTGTTCCCAGGAGATCTGACGATACGTTCAAGGTTATACGTTCAGCCAAGAGAGAAATAAACTTTGACGATAGAAGACCATCACCATATGAACGGAAGATATCCTCTAATTTGGTGGCATTAAGAGATGCTCCTCCTCCACCTGTTAGTCGGTCTCAGTCGATGAAGAGTATAACTTCGATTAAACGTACCCTGACGCTGGATAGGAAGAAGTCGAAACCACCTCAACAGGTTACTTCGACATCTCAACAGGTACCTACGTTGTCTGTCTCTGCTGACTCTCATTCGACTAAAAAGGTAACAGTTAATACCAAAAACTTGCCGCCGAGTAGTTCTCTTAAAACGTATAGTCCAGGTCAAAGCGAAAATTTAGTTCCTATGCCTTATGTTGGTAATACACAGCAGAACGCGGTTATACGGAAGCCTGTAAGAAAGGACTCGAGTTCCTCCATATCATCATTGTCTAATGGAGTTGATAGTTTAGTGATTGGTAATGTTCAAAAATCTGTCTCAGAAAAAAGTGATGGCGGTACGGATAACTCAGAAGCTAGCGATTCTCAACCACCAGTCTTCAAAATGCCCGAATTTAATCGATCAAGTCCTCTGGGCCCACCAAATGATAAATCCATGGGTCCTGATGAAAAATTCCAAGAAAATGAAATTTCTTTCGCTGGTGCGCCTGCTTTCGTGGATGATGACAGTAGTGATTCTGACGATGATAGTGACTTATGGGCAAAGAAACCTCCTATTCTGGCACATCCTGTGGCTATTAAGCCAGAATTGCATGTTGAAACAGGTAGTACAATAAATTCCCCATTGGTATCACCTGGAACGCCGTACACTACTTCGTCTACAGTTTCACCTGTGAGAATTGTGGATGAGAATGGTGAATCATGGGCAGTCCGACCTCCAGCTGAAGTTGTTTACGATAACTTGGAACGATTCTTCCCCGATACTGATTTGGACAAACCAATTATTGATGATGTGCCACTGTCACCTATTTTGGCATCAGCAGTCGAACCCGACTCAGCTGCAACATTAGTAAGATCAACAGCTCCTGCACTTGATGTTGAAACAAAGGACCCGGTAGTTCCACAGCAGCCAACTGGAGATTCGGTTCCATGGAGAATATATCCTACAAAGATACGTGAAAATAAATTGACTATGCAGATGCAACGTCCCTATGAATCGCAACAATCACAATCACAAGACGTAGTTCCGGTAGCTCGATTAAGAGCTCCGTCGAGAATGAAATCTTTAAGAATTGTTGCTCGAGAAGCGAGTGAAGCTCGTAAGAGATTTTCTTCCACTGCAAATGCATCCAACCATAATCAACCTGGTGGTGCTTTGCTTCGACGGAAGAGCACGAAAATGTGGGGCCAGAAAGTTGTTGAAATGACTCCCAAAGAGATAAGAGAAGGAGGTAATCTCAGTGTTCTTCGTGATCAAAAGGGCGAATTCAAACAATTTGTTTGGGTCAAGGGTGAGTTGATTGGTAAAGGTACATTTGGTAAAGTCTATTTAGCTCTTAATGCTACCACAGGAGAAATGATGGCTGTCAAGCAGGTTGAAGTACCCCAAACTGTTAGTGATAAAGAAAGTGAGCATCAGCGAGAAGTTATTGATGCTCTTCATTCTGAGGTAGAAACCTTGAAAGATTTGGATCATTTGAATATCGTACAATATCTCGGGTTCGAGGCGCTTCCTGATGTTTACAATCTATTTCTTGAATATGTTCCAGGAGGTTCAGTGGGCCGTTGTTTACGAATGTATGGTCGTTTTGAAGAGTGTATTATTAAATCTTTGACCCATCAGGTATTAGATGGACTGTCATATCTTCATTCTTGTGGGATTCTTCATAGGGTAAGTAAAGATGAGGTAGTGATAAGTTGGTTGATATTTTTCTAACATCTTTTAGGACCTGAAGGCAGATAATCTTCTTCTTGACGTAGATGGGGTTTGTAAGATTTCTGATTTTGGGATTTCCAAGAAAAGCCGTAAGTAGATTATGACTATAGATACATATATGTGTTTCTTATATTTCTATGTTCTAACTATTTTTAGGGGATATTTATGCCAATGATGCAGAAATGTCAATGCAAGGTACTATATTCTGGATGGCACCCGAAGTAATTCATAATGTGGTTCATAATGAAAAACAAGGATATAGTGCTAAAGTAGATGTGTGGTCATTAGGTTGTGTTTTATTGGAAATGTTCGCTGGTAGAAGACCCTGGTCAACCGATGAAGCAGTTGGTGCCATGTACAAGTTGGGCACATCAAGACAAGCACCTCCAATTCCAGAAGATACAAAACCATTTGTCAGTGAATTAGGTAAGGATTTCCTTGATCAATGTTTTACAATTGACGCCGAGAAGCGACCTACAGCTCAACGTCTTTTGCACCATGCTTTCTGTTTAGTGGACCCTGACTTTAATTTCAGTCAAACGAAATTGGGAGAAATGATAAAATTTAATAGCAAGAAGAGGGATAGAATTCGGCATACGTGAGAGAGTTAAACGTAGATTTATTATTATGTATAATTAATTTATTGATTACATTTGACTTAGGATAATGCCAGACCAAGATTTGGGCTTAGTCCCTTCCGAAATTTAACAGAAGAGCTGAGTCGAATTCCTTGTATATTTCAACGTGAGATCGCGTAATTTAAAACGTACGGTTCACGCAATCCAATTCCGCAGCACCGGTGAGATCATTACAGTTTTACAATCCGGAAATATATCTAGATAATAAAGAAATAAAATTGAATAATAATATATGTTATAGAAGAGGCGTAGTTGGAACTACACGTAAGCGACATGACAACTATAAGTTTGCATACATTTTTACCATATCTAGCGACCGTGAACGAAAAAAACAAAAAAAAAAAACTAGAGAATTGGACAACAGACGACTCCGAGCGAAGCAAGCAACAGCGTCTGTGGCGGCGCCCCTAGCCGTCGGAGACACACTGTATTTGTCATTGACCTTATCAAACTAATTTCTGCTATTTCCCGCGCGTGGATTGTTTTGAATTTTTAGTCACTTTACCAGGATATTATTCTAATCCGCCCTTTGCTTTCTGAGAACTTTTACCGTTTTTTAACCCCTTTTTAAAGTTAACCTCTAAAATCATAAAACTTTATCCGCCCTCTGCGACGGTCAACAGTTAACTTCTGGACTCTGCCTCACTTAAGCTCTAGAGCTGAGATCATAAATAGATATAATCAAGAGCTGAATACTACTCAAGAACAATTTAACGCCATTTGGACGTACTACTGCTGGTTCCGACCGGCCTTTTAAATTGATGAATTCAAGGATCTGGAGGACCGGTTAGTCATTCTACATGTTAGAATAGAAGAAATACAGCATGCCCTGAGGGTCGTTCAATCCAGAAGATATCTTAATAGAGTTGTTCTAACCCATAACAGTCTACCGAAGTTGACAAAAGACCCTAATTTCGACGAATGGCTCCCGTAGGGATAGTTTTGTAGACTTCTTACTTTTTAAAGACCATGAAGTTTTTCATACCGCTTTCATAGTCTCCCAACTAGATGTATGGGATCAGCTTGTTATATTCTTACGGTACTTGAATATCCCTGGTAGTTCGATGTATTCCATGTGCAGCGATAAAACCATGGAGTTTTCATACCGCTTTCATAGTCTCCCAACTAGATGTATGGGATCAGCTTGTTAGATTCTTACGGTACTTGAATATCCCTGGTAGTTCGATGTATTCCATGTGCAGCGATAAAACCATGAAGTTTTCATACCGCTTTCATAGTCTCCCAACTAGATGTATGGGATCAGCTTGTTAGATTCTTACGGTACTTGAATATCCCTGGTAGTTCGATGTCTTCCATGTGCAGCGATAAAACCATGAAGTTTTCATACCGCTTTCATAGTCTCCCAACTAGATGTATGGGATCAGCTTGTTAGATTCTTACGGTACTTGAATATCCTTGGTAGTTCGATGTCTTCCATGTGCAGCGATCTCTGGTTTCTTCAGAAAGTAGATATCTGTCTTGGCCTTCGCATGCTGTGAAGAACTCGGGAACAATCCTCACCTCCCGGGATGGATTGGATTTTTGGATGGAACTCATTTCAATCAGAACGATACTATTCACGTAAGATGTCCTATTTGTTGTCAAATCATTGCCACGTCTTCAGAAAGAATAATATTTCTTTCGACTGGTTTCTTTGGAAGATCGCATGGCATACGCGCTGAGGAAATGGGTCATAGCCCCTTACAAAAAGGGTGGCCAAAGAAATGCTGTTCATGAATACTATAATAAAGTTGTAATTAACCAAGGAATCGCTATCGAGCACACCATTGGACGACTTAAGAACCGATATCCTCGGCTAGATAATTTAAACGTTCAACTAAGAGAAGAGCAAGAGGACTTGCATGACATATGTTATATATATATATAGAGCATCGATCGGTCACATGTGGGGCTATTCTCCGTATAATATTTTGCTGGTGTTTGGAAACGAAAAAGATAACAATTTTAACATGCATGATGTAAACCAGCGTGGGAGGCAGCCAGGTCCGGACCAGCAACCTGTTGCTGAACGGAGAGCCCTAGTGGATTCACAGGAAGGCAAGTTGCTCCGTGAACAAATTGCAAGGCGTATATATTCTCATTCTCATTAATAGATTATATATAGTAGTAACTATTTACCAATAGATCTGAATAAGAGCATGAATTTTTCTTCCGAAATTTCACCGATATTAATAGATTTTAAATTCAATTGAACGAGAAAATGAAAGAAAAACCAACTAGCTGGATGATGATGGAGTGGAGTTCAATCTGACTTGAAAGAGTCAGAGTCAGATCGTCCATGTAAAAAAAATGGTCTTAGCCCAGCCATCACAGTTGGAAACGTCATTGGCTGCATAAGTTCGCATCATCACCGCCGAATGTTATTTTTGAATGAAAAACTTATTATAAGTTAGTAATACTCCCAATAGCTTGCAGTTGCATTAGTTGTGGTTAAGATCGTTGATGGAAATATGTACGAGGAGGGGCCAGACGGTCCCTGAACCAAAGAATATGGGGGTGGGAGAACACATCAACTAATAGAATCACAGTATGAATAAGATCTCTAATTGACATCGTCAAGACTAAGAGCGTTATTGAAGTTTCCTACATAACTGTTAAGTGTTTGTGAGGGACCGAAATGGGCGTGCCAAACTTATATGACACAATGTTATTAACATGTTATTTATTTCTTAACTTTTAACTATATAGAGCCTCAACCTCCTGGACGAGGGAAAGCTCTAGGCAAAAAGCTCTTCAGCAAAGTATAAGTTACGTCTAACAGCGCAACATCCGACAAAGCGAGAGGTACGATAGCCCAATATTACAGCTAACTGGTATAAAAATTGTTTGGTATTCTAGTCTTGGTTTAATGAGAACTCATGATTGATGACAGTCGGCTTCATAGTACCTAGGAACTCCAACTTTTTGTTGTATCTGACGCCTCCAAGGCAATATGCCATTCTCCGGAAGTGTAGAGACTCTTAAACCTCGAAAAATTAACTTCCAAAGATTAGTACAATTTTTCTTTATACCTGCCCGGTAGTTCATGATCATGGATAGAAATCAAAATCTTTTTATCTTCTAAGCTAAATTACATGTCAATTCCACTAACTTTATTTTGAACACTAAAAATGAGCCGGATAATGTCCTGGTTCTAATCCGAAATATCCCTTCTTAGGAACAGGCTTCAAGGGAGCCTTTTGATCATAACTCTGATAATCCAAACCTGCGGTAGCAACCTTATTGCCCCACCAATTGATAGTCTTGGAACCATGGAAGTCTAAGGCAAAAGTTTGAATAATGGCACTAACGGCAACCCCAATATCAAATCCTGCTTCTAAAAGATAATTGTATTTCTCCCACCAAGCAGTATAGTTTCGCTTGAAGAAATACATGAATATGAATGAGATGTATACTCCATTGGTTGCATAACTTAAATTACTACCTCCAGTCCAGTCCAAAGCACCTGCCCAAAATACTGGTGGATTAAAGCTCTTCAAATAAGACAAAATTTTAAAAACATTGTTATCCAGCTTTGCGAAGTTAGATTTGGAAAGTTTTCTTCTGAAAACATTTCTGATATTACTTCCATATCGTATGAAAACTCCGAAACTTATTCCTATAATTGCTCCAATCAGGAAACACCATGGCAATATTGGGTACAGGGCGAACATATTTCTAACTCCGAGAAGCCCATACTCCAAACCCTCTGTAAACTGTGTAACTGCACCACTACAAACGAAATGCTGAGGGTTATCCCATTCGCATAGTGTTCCATTATCGAAATTATCGATCATCCAATTTAACATCCCAACAAAAATGAAACAATTAATCAATACAGCAATAGTCTGGCCCCTGAAAACTGCTCTGGGAGGTAGTTTTGAATAATGAGCAAGCTTCTGATCTGAAATATAACTATCAGCTTGGGTATCAAAGGTTTGACCATAAGTAGATATGATAATAACTGCTTCAGGATTACCAGGAAACCATACTCCAGCTAGAACTCGGAACACAATGTAAAATCGCATGCTAATATTACCAATAGAGAGTAGAATAGCTGAAGGGATTAAAAGTAGTGAACTAAATACCAGAACGAAGAACAGGGTCCACACAGGAGTTTCCGTTGGATAAGCCGCTAGCGCAATTATTCCAAATACTAGCGCCAAGAGTAAAATTCCGAGAAACCACCAATCGGGTACTTCAGTGTAATTACTCATCATTTTGGAATGAGCATCCTTGTATCTGGAATAATTTGACTTGCCTCGAGATTTAATTCCTTGATACATTCCCACTATACCGTTTTTGATGGAGTCATAATGAACAATGCCAATGAAGAAAAATGTCATAGAATACCAGGCAAACCAAGCACCTTGTCCAAATAGATTAGCACCTGAGTAATAAGGTGGAGAATACGCTTGATATTTTTCAACATCAATTTTACCATTAGTGGTGACCTTTGTGACATTATATTCAGTACCATCATTGGCAAAAAGCTCGTTGCTGTTGATAGGAGTATAGGAACTCCAATAGGTATTAGTCCAATACATGCCAATAATAATGAGTCCCGTAAATACTCTGGCAATATACTGTTGTAAAGTACTGAAGAATGGCGTAATCAAAGAACCAGTACCTGCTACATTCCAATCGAAAGTAGCCCAAGGATTGTATCCTAGACCACCATAAAACCCTGTTATCATGGCTAAATTGAAATTGTTGGGCGCTATCCATGTCATCCAATTAAAACCATGAAGTGCGGTGAACAAAAAGTTAGGAATCCAGAAGTATAGAAACATAGCAACAAAGCACAGCATGAAAAAATTGAATCTAGTTAACTTCCATCCATTAATAGATTCTTTTTTATCCTCTTTCATTATCAATGCTCTATTCACTGCTAGTGTTGGTAGGATACTAGGCCAAACTGCCTGCACGGGATATATCACGAATCTTCGAAGAAGCCCGGCATATCCAAATCCAAAGAATTGTGTGGAAATGGCGATAAGGATCTGATAACCGAACACGACCCAAGTTAACCCCAGATATTGAGGAAGCATCTGAACAAGATAAATGGTGTACATAGCCCCAGGTGAACTAGCGATATTCACCATCACTGTGGCAAACATTTGCTCCTTGTATGACCACGGGCCGGGATTTAGACTATAACGCTTTCCCCTTAGTGTCAGTCCCCAGTTAGGAAGAATCTTGGCTAGGAGGAAACCACTTGGAGCTATTAAGAGTTGTAGCTCTGATGAAGACAAGCTAATACTGGGCTGACGAGGACTGAAAAAAGTATTAATAGTGGAAGCTCCTGCAACCCAAAACAGCCCTATAGCGTATGATCTGATAGTCTCAACCGGTACTTCAGGATCATCGAATGGGTCAGTTACAGCCCTAACTTCAGGATAAGGGGAATAGTAGCGAATGATAGCTGCTTCGCTCTTAACTACCAACTCATAGTCATCGGCGTTGTCGATATGCGCCACATCGGGTCCTTGCACCAACAACTTGATTTTCTGCATAGTATCAGCCGGAAAGTTGAGGTCATTATCATGATCGGCTATAGTTGTAACTAAAATATCTAGGGCCTCTTCGATACTCATGGAGGACACCTTATCGAAGATGTAATCAAAGGTAGCGGTACCATTAATTAGATCTGTATTATACAGCATCTTTACTTTCATGTTTACAGTATCTTCCTTGAGGTTGCTAGACTTTTCCTGATCTGATTGCTCGGAAGCAACAAGTCCATTTTTTTCCTGATCTGACTTTCTGGAAATGTCTGTCTCGACAATTCCAAGATGCTCTTTCTCATCCAGTGTTTGAACCATTGTTAAAATGTTGGCACACCGCTCATAGGCTCAAATTTGTTTAAAAGACAAGATTTCAATTGATATTTATCTAGCTCATGATTGAATATTTAAGATAAATTAAATTAGAAACTGTTTACAGCTTCGTGAAAAAATAATATATTATTCCTATCACGTCTTCGCCATGGCATCTTTGCAATGGCATAGAAGTAATTCTTGAACCATTTTCCAGCAATATTCGCTTTAATTAATTAATTTGATGGCTATCTCCGGAAGTCATAACCAAAAAAATAGAACAATGCTATCAGTTTCGGGTGATGGAACCGGAGTTGTTATCTCCTGGTCAGACCGGTACGATGAAAAAGTGCGGATACTCCCGCACAATGTTTGACCAAGGGTGAGGGATGAGTTTAAAGCTGTCAGACTAAATAGTTGGTGAGAGATGGCTTAAAGCTGTCAAAGTGACGGTGTAATGTTTGTTGCGCTAATATCCGCACCAAGTAGGCGGATGTACCCGCAATTGTGGCTACCGCCACATGCACGTCGACATAAGCAACATAAACAAATATGGTCAACTGAAGCATAAGTACTTCTGCGTTGTATAATTTAGTCATTATTCTACGGAATTGTGTAAATGATAGTTTCATTGGTGGCTGAATCAGGCTGAACTATGTGGCTTTTGACCGGCTATATTCCGAGAAAATTAATTTATAAATTAATTTAAGTTGATAGCAAACGCTTTGCCTAATTTGGTCCAACTTTGATCTAATCTGATCTGGTCTAATGCATGAACCCAGTCGACTCCCACTTTTTGTATTTTTCTATTGGGGAAACAGGATTATTGCAGCCATATTTTCTAGGAACGACGGGAACCATTTGATTATAGCTATTATGGGCTACCGATAGGGCGCCGGTCAGTGCTAACTGGATGAGATGCTGAAAATAGAATCTCAATCACATAGTGGTTGACTTTGATAGCATGTATAGGGTCTAACGGCACAGCGCTAGAGCCGTTTTTCATAATGAAGACTAACGTTACGGACAAACAAAAGTTAGGTACAGTCGTTGAGGTCAATGGGATGACCTAAGCGTATACGGGAAAAGGATGGATAGCAAATGAAATAGGATTGAAGTATCTTACGGAAGACTTCGATCCACTTAGTAGGCCCCATGCAATGCGAGATGGCGAATTGAGCTATAGACTACGTATTTTTGACGGACATGGAAGCTATACCTCGCTAGATTTTATCATTACTGTCGAGAGAATAAAATTGTTGTACTTCAGCTAGCCGCTCATACCTCCTGGAGGCTACAACCTCTTGATGTAGCAGTATTTCCCCCGTATAAGCAAGCTGTTATCTCCGAAGAAACCAGATGGTTCGAATTATTCCAGAGAAGAATTCCGAAGTCAGATTTTGTCGATATAATTCGTACAAGAGTATTTACAGAAGCGAATATTTTGGCGGGTTCAGATCAACTGGCATATTTCCACTTGATACATCTCGTCTAGAAAACATACCTCGTAGATGGGATAAGATTGCAGCTAATTCCGAATTAAGAATATCGTCGAGTGAGTGGATTTATCAGGTATTCCAAGTTGCCAGAACAAATGAAGATTGAAATTGATGAGGCTACTATTTTGATTCCATCCGACAATCTAAATGACTAGCAGGGGGAGCTTCTCGATCTAAGATCTTCCGTACAGGAACCTTCACTAAATGGATTAAGAGAAAGCGGCGGCATCAGCGCAGAAAATAATTCGGATTTATCTTCAGCAGAAGCGCTTCACGCTGGTTCTTCACCTCTTACCGATCCTCTTAATTCACCCTTTACTAGTCGTTCCTCAGGAACCGAGTTAGTATCCTTTGGCTCTTCATGGGGAACATCAATGACGGACTCTATTCAGTTTGTCAATCAATCACCTACTCGTAGTTCCTTAGGTCAATCAACGAATGGGCTGCTCGTCGAGATTGCTCGCTTGCTCGCTTGCAAGCGAATCCTGTTACAATACGACTAGCGTCCTTCATTACGGAGAGCGTTAAATCCTACCAGCAAAAGTATCAGTTGGCGAAACAAATTATTAAAGATAAGCAAGCCATAATCGCGATGCTCCGATGCTCAGAAATAATCAGAAAGGCACCAAGGCATCCCGTGCAAGACCGTTACTGGACAATCATATGACACCGGACATTCGACTGGAAGAAGCAGCATCAATGGTGGTGCGTAGGAGAGAATCTACTCTATAATTACGTACCCATGAGGTTACAACAGGGAACGAAGGTCCTTCTGAAATTGCAAATGCTAACATGCACCCGCAAGAACGAACAAACGACCTAACAAATCCTTAATCATTAACATAACATAACATGACTTGAATGAAATAATTAATTAATTAAATATTGTTAGTAGGTAAAATATAAACACAGAAGATATTTTAGCTTATCTAATTAAAGGTTTTAAAGAAGGCTAACTAAATTAGCAGTTATTAACAGGATAATTTGCGATCATCGTGAAACCCTTACCCTCTTTTGGATTTGATTGGTCGATTGTCGGTGATGATCCTCGCATATTACGAAGTGCTATACAGTTAACGATTGACGAAGATTGTTATAACCGATTTCCCGTTGTCGTCATGTCTATTTTCAACATTATAAACTGAAATAAAGTTTTAACTCTATCATCCGAATATCGGACTAAATATTGTGCGTTATCAGGTGTTATGCCGTGAGATGCAGGGATCCCAGTATTGGGTTATCAAAGATGCCGTGATTTACTTTCGTGATAGCGACATGTCACTTAGGTACTAGCTTACTTGAACCCCCGCCGTCTGTAGTTTAACTTTAAAAATATACTGGGCCTTATGAAAAGATAATTTTTCATCATCTTTTGTCTTTAATATACACATACAGTAGTTTGGGCACTACAGCGGGATGCCTCACAATTCTGCCAGAAGGGATTTGTCTACAACTATTGCGGGAACAAAACGAAAACGAACCCTGGAAAGCTGTTCCAACTGTAGGAAGAACAAAAGAAAATGTAGTGGTGAATGGCCAGTTTGCAAGCGATGTATGATCAATAACAAGACGGATTGTATTTATGATGGCAGAGTAGATATAGTCACACTATCGCATGGCCTGTCTTCATCTACCAAACTACCTGATAGCGCTACCTTGCGTCGGCTTGTGAGCAGGTTTTTCGCCAAGGTCTATCCCTGCCGAATGTTTGGATTTCTCCATAAGCCAACATTCATGCTTCGGTTGGATCAAGGTAACTTCTCGGGAGAGCCTGAGGTTGGCCTATTATTAGCTGTCTGTGCCCTTGCAACCAAAATTGATCATGACAAGGAGCCAGGTTTATGGAGTACTGGCAACGTGTGGGCAAGACAATCTCAGGAAATCATATTTTCAAATTTGGAGAAAGTGGGTATAATCATGTTGATGACCCTAGTCTTACTGCATGAGCACGAGAGCAGGATTGGAAATGTAGTATCTTGTTTTTTGATATCTGGTTTAACTACTAAGATAAGTCAGGCATTACAACTAAATCTAGAATTTGATTCTGATATTCTCTGCAATAATTCTAGAATATCATGGACAGAAAAAGAATGCCGTCGCAGACTTATGTGGGCTTGCTATTGTATCGACAATTTTACATCGGGCGGAATCACACAGCTTGAGCAATTGGATCTTAACGATATGCGGATTCAGTTGCCATGTTCCGAAGATAATTTCCTCTGTCAAAGACCGTGTATGACTGTAACCATTGAACGGGGCACGACCTTAAATTTTGAACCTCACTACAGTAACCTGGATTACCGAGCCTTTATGATAAGGCTTCTTGAGATTAGAATAAATGTTGTGAAATATGCAAATATTGGATTCAAAGACGACAATCCCTGGGAACCCCTCTCGGACTATTATCGCCTTGTTGGTGAATTGGATAAATGGAAAGCGAACCTCCCCAACGAGCTTCACATGTCTGATGCTGCTATTTATATCTGGAAAGAAAAAGGACTCTTAGCACCCTTATTTATGCTCTACCTAATGTATCACAGCTGTTATTCCACTTTGGTAAAACCTGGATTCGATACTCTACAAGATATAGCCCCCGTTGAATTCTTGTCACAAGTGCGCAAATTAGGTTTTGACCATGCTTGCTCTATTTCTGAGATTTTGAAAATGTGCCTTTCTCATGCAATGGAGATGTCATTGGAACATATATATAGCATTGTAGCTTATGATGCTACCAAAATCCAATTGGTTTATTTATCTGCGCATGTCTCAGAGACGGTGAGGGATCAACTCATAGGCGATATTACCAAATTCATAGATATCAACCTAGAATATTTAGAACTCATGACAAATTGTTATCCTAAACTAGGGAAGATTTTAGAATCCGCCAAAACTTTGGTCCAAAACTCTTGTTTTTTTTACGCTCATTCGGGACATGGACTCTTAACAGTACCGGACTGTATTACACAAACCACACCAATTACAGCAAGAGCTTCAGTAGAACAATTTATGGATCCACTCTCCTCTTTTACCAGAATGCGAGATAGACTCGCAGATAAGCACCAACCAGAGGTAGAAAATGGAAAGAATGAATCTGTAGAGGATAGACCGCCAGATTTTGTGGGGTTTTCACCAATCATCCCTTTTGATATTAATAATTGGATGTTTTCTAATTAAACATATATAGTTATGTCAATACAGTGAAATCCTACTGGTATTTCAGGCGCCAGTATTCTCGTTTATATCTCTTGAAATGATTTCTCTGAGCCGTGGTTATAAACCAACAATTCTCTAACAAGCAGTTCAGTCAGAGATATTCTGAATACTCCTTTAAGATGCGTCACATAACGGCAGATCATCAGTGCCATCTGGAGCATCCATTGCGTAATATGCCACATCTAAGTGACTCGATCTCCAAAAGTTTACGAGTAACTTGCCAGTCATGTTCGGCCCAAGGAATAACCGCATGCTGTAACGGCCGGTGGAAGTGCCCGTTCGGCGCAAGAACTGGTATTGCGGGAATAACCGCATGTAACGGCGGAAGTACCCGCACTTTTGAACTGGAGCCAAGTCTAATAATACATCTTAACTAATATACAGATAATAATAAATAGATCCATTATCCTTGAGAATATAAAAACCAAAGGAAAAACTTGGGGCTTTCCAAAACTCAAAAAAAAAAAAATAAATAAAATAAAATGGTGACTAAACCGAACATACTGTTTGTTATGGCGGATGACCATGCTGCTAAGGCAATCAGCTGCTATGGAGCCGGAATCAATTCCACGCCTAATCTTGATCGTCTCGCTGATGAAGGGATGAAATTTAACCACTGTTACGTCACCAACTCCATTTGTACACCAAGTCGGGCCAGCATTCTAACAGGAACCTACAATCACGTCAATGGTGTATATACATTAAATAGTAAGATCAACAAGAGAATCCCAAATGTGGCCAAGCATTTACGTACTGGTGGGTATCAAACTGGATTTGTTGGCAAGTGGCACTTAGGGGAAGGTAAACCTCATGAGCCGACAGGATTTGATTTTTGGTCCGTAGTTATAGGACAAGGAGAATACTTTGATCCTAATTTCATTGAAATGGGCGAGCTTATTAATGAAAAAGGTTATGCTACTGACATTATTACGGACAAAAGTTTGAACTGGTTAGATAAGTGTGACAAATCAAAACCATTCTTCCTTATGTGCCATCATAAGGCTCCTCATAGATCGTGGGAATGCAATCCTAAGCATAAACATCTTTATTCTGATGAGATTAAGGTTCCAGATACATTTAATGATGATTATAAGAACAGGGCAAAAGCTGCCGCTGCCGCTAAAATGCGCGTGGACAGTGATCTCACATACTTTGACCTAGGTCTGGCTCAACCAGATGGAGGTTCGGAGGTTGGGGAAATTGCTTTAGGCATTGGTAGGAAGGTTCCTACCCCTGATGATCTTGAAAATTTCCACTTAATTGATAACAGTACTGGTGAAGTCTTCAAGTTTAAGACTCATGACGAATTACGCCACTTTAAGTACCAGCGTTATATGCAACGTTATCTGCGTACAATCCAATCGATTGATGACAATATGGGTCGAGTGCTAAACTACTTAGAGGAAAATGACCTAGCAGACAACACTGTAGTGATCTACACATCTGATCAGGGGTTCTTTTTAGGTGACCATGGTTGGTTCGATAAGCGATTCATGTACGAGGACTCGTTTCAGATGCCATTTCTGATACGGTTGCCCAAAGAGATAGCAAAAGGATCTATATGTGACGATTTGATTTCCAATGTAGATTTTGCGCCAACATTTTTGGACCTTGCAGGATTGCCGATTCCAAATTACATGCAAGGGGCATCATTTCGCCAATTTCTACAAGGTGAAAAAGTAGGTAATTGGCCTCAGGTTGCA
The DNA here is from genome assembly GCA_030583505.1 of Sugiyamaella castrensis. Taxonomy (NCBI): domain Eukaryota; kingdom Fungi; phylum Ascomycota; class Dipodascomycetes; order Dipodascales; family Trichomonascaceae; genus Sugiyamaella; species Sugiyamaella castrensis. The sequence continues at coordinate 39,345 of JAJMIF010000133.1, forward strand.
TACCACCGTTATTGGATGCATCGTGATAATATGCATAATGCCTATGCTCATTACGGAGTTCGAGATCAAAGATACAAGTTGATATACTGGTATAGCGAGGGTTTAGGATTTGAGGATGCAGGACCGGATGTTGAGGAAAAGGAATGGGAGTTATTTGATTGCGAAAAGGATCCATTAGAGCTTTTTAATGTTTACAGCGACCCGAAGTATCAGAATATTGTAACAAGAATGACAACGTTGCTTGAAGATAAAATGCTCCAAATTGGAGATGACATTGAGCATCCACGAAAATTGGAGGTATAAGAACCCAGGACTGACATGAATGAGTTTCATACTTTCTAGTCATGCCTATTAAGAAAATGATGGTATATATTGTTATTTCTAAGCAGTCCTAAAAAACAGGACTTAATCTAGTATATAAATTGTGCCAAATAAACACGTAATTGTTTCTTAATGATTACTATTTTTTTCTACATGTATATATATATTTTTAAATGAAAAATTTCTTTATAGAACTTGTCTAGATAACACGCAAGCATGGTCTACTATTCTAAGAGGCTTGTGTGAAGGTATGTTTGATTTTATTGTAGTAATGGGGATAGAATGCGATTGAAATATTTTCTGTTTGCTTGTTAAGCCGAGGTTGGAGTGTGACGTAGTCAAGCCTCGCACCACGGTTTCCCCTAACCAAAGAGATTAGGTTTTCATCCGAAGTCGGGCAACTGGCCCCTCATTAATTGGGCAGACAAATTGTAGTAGTGAAACCACCAACCCATTATGAAATACTCCACTGTACAGAATCATGTAGAACTATGTAATTCGGCCCAACAGTCCGGCTAAGCTTAGCAATGCTCTGCTTAGCCGTGGCTAGGATTCCTAGGTACCAATTTATTATTACTTAACCGTCAAAATCTGTAACAAAAATCTATATAGATCTTCTCTAACCAGGCTGTCCTCGTTCTAGAGAACCATCTCAAACTACGTAGGTGATTAGTCCGAAACAATTATATATCGTTAATGAATTGAAGGAAGAGAAAGAAAGAAAGAAAGTTAAAAGATAGAATTGACGTCAAAGACCATTTCTAGCATATATGCCCTTAAGCGGAGAGATTTTCTGTATCTTAATCAATTGAAGAATAATATCACAATATCACAATATCCAGATAACCGGCAGCTTCACCTGCTTCAGTCTTAATCTCAAGCTGAAAACGATGCTGATGGGATAGGATATCTTTATTTCAATCTCATATTCAGTTCACAAATGAGACAGTTACTTATGATTTCTCAGAAAAAGGGACTGAGTACCTTTATGGTTCGTGGTAATTGTCGCCGTTGGTTTGCGGTTCATCCTCAACAGCCAAATACTTCTTCTGATTCTCGGATAACTTTTCCTGGATCTTTTGGAGTACCACTATCAAAAATATTTTTTGTGGTGATGATCTCATACTTTGGGCTACATTGTATTAAATATAAGTTAGAGCTTGAAGATACCCAGAAACAACTTCAGGGTATGTACCAGAAGATTGAGGCTAGTTGAATATGAACTAACAGATAGATGAGTTGAATCGATTGGAAGTATCCTTAGAAAAGGAAATAGAACAACACAAACAGCGTTTAAGGAAATCGGCGGAGCAAATCCCGATTACAACCAGCTCAGACGAAGTGAACACAAGTAAACGAACGAGTTGGTTTTGGCGCTAGAATGAATCTAAATTGTACATATATATATTTGATCATAAAAATAATAATAATAACAATAATATTATTATTAATGAAGGTCTAATTGACCTTTTCATTAATCTTTTCTCCTACTTTCTGATACATCTTCTTGAGTTTAGCCGACGATGATGATAACGCTGATCCCCTTGGTGATCGGGGTGATCGGGTAGTTGTGGATGAATATGAATTTCGAAGTGATCCTCCATTACCTGAAATAATACTACTGGTATCGCCATTGTCTAATTCCTGTTGCTGTTGTAACCGTAATTGCTGCAAAGCATGACTGATTTTTGCAAACAGTGCTTGAGCATTCTCAGGTTTGACTCGATCATATTTCTTCATCCGGATCAATGGGTTATTATAATCATTAATATTATCACTCAGCAGTAAATCGACACTTTGTCTTAATTCCATAACAGTAGTAGTTAAACTCATATCATTAGCATCTTTACCAAGTTCATTTACAAATTCTTCCAAATATTTCACATCAACATCGAAATTAACCACAGATTCCAATGTGATGTTATCCCCAGATTCAAGCAAAAACTTCAACAGGGAAGCTGATAAATGATCAAATGCATCAAAATAAACAAAACTCTTAATTGATTGTGGTAAATTCACAAGTGCTGAATTCACCATTGTCTTTAAAAATTTAGCCATATCAACCAGATATGAACTTGGTTTATCAGAGATAACTCTAGTACCCCAGTCGTAGTCGGCCAAATCCAAGAAATTATCTACTACCGAATTAAGAAGTTCAAATATACGTTCTTCAGCCTTTTTCCTAGCTTTCACAAACCCACCAGTTGCTTCAAGCACAATTTTGCCCCTCCTATCAGATATCCGTTCATTAGATAATAGTTTTTCTAATTCATGTGAAGCATTCTCAAAATACTCAAGATTAATAAGAATCTGAACAATTTGTTCTCTTGTGGTAGAACTTAGACGATCTTCCAATGTTTTGCAAACGACATTTAATAATAAATTATCAAGAGCAGATTGAAGAATATCTTCAATTTGACAAGGATCATGTTGTAATTCCTCTAAAAATGATTGATGATGGATAACAAAACTCCGAACCTCTGTACAACAGACTACATATATTTCAGAAAACGGTAATACTTTTGGAAACGGTCTTTTAAATTCATTGGAATTAGGATCTGGGTGATACCATGCCACTTTACAGATTTCGTTATACATATCAGGAGTTTGAACTGCCATTGGCATATAGTCATCATGTTGAAGATTTTGAATAAACGTTTTTTCAAATGATTTAGAAAGAACTTTTGAATACCATTGAAATAATTTAAGAATGATTTGTGTTATACCTGAAGTATCGAACCCAAAATTTTGCATAGCATGAAGAAGTATACCAAGTAATTTCTTTAATCCTATTAAAACCTCTAGGTCATGAATGTTAGTCATAACCTGAAAGCTTAATATATGATCGATCTTTTGACTTATTGATTCCCATATATCATCCACGTCTCTTGCTGTTCTTAAATTAGGTAATTTTCTAGAAATGATTCTATCAATCACACAAAACCCTACCACTCTATGAAAAATGCCAGCGACTTCATCAAGAAGCGATTGTTCACCTCCATTTGCATAGTATGAAAGACTATTAGGAACTAGATAATCTCTTTGAATTTTCCGATCGTTTTCAAAATGATGCTTGAATTGAGGGGAAAGTCCTAAACTAGCATGAACTAATACACATTCATATAGAATAGATAAATCCAATTCAACAGCATCACTAGCTAAATAATTTGGTTTTGATTCTCGATATGATAATTCAACTGGAGAATTGAATTTATATTTACGATACCGAGGATTCTCTTGGATATGGTTTTTCCACACTACTTTTTGTTTATCTACTCGTTCAAAGATATCCTTACCAATAATAGAATTGCGATGACTCAATTCAGTTAACCAATTATCCATATCACTTAGAGTACTTGTTCGTACCATTTTATTTAATGCTGGTAATGATTTCTCAATAAGTTGAGCAAATCCGAAATCAGATACTTCCTTAAGATGAACATTTCTTAAATCATCTAGGCTTTTCAATGCGGCAAATTTTCGTTTTTCTCTTAATAGTTGATGAACATTATTAGTCAATTCTAGTACTTGCAAACAAGCTTCTACTGCTTCAATAGTAGAATTAATATTTGAATGGCTCAATTGAGCTTTTAAATAATTATTTTTAGCCCTTGCTAATTTAGTTCCCGATTTCGTTATATTTTGACTTGCTCGAACTATTGAAGATTTAATAGAACTTGCTTCATGAACCACCTGATCAAGTTGTTGGACTGATGACATATATTCATTATGATCTCCACTGCATATTTGATTGATTTCACGATCTTTTAGTCTTTGTAAACCATCTAAAGTTTCAATCAGATCCGAAGTATTGTCTTTCTTAATAGCTTCTCGGATTATAGGGGCTAGTTGTTCTAGATAATCATCTGATGCAGTTCCTACAATTCTTCTATTATTATTATTATTATTATTATTATTATTATGTGGTTGTAAGACGAAATCTGTTGATAGAAGTAATTGTTGTAATTGTAACCTCATATCTTTTAGAATATCATCATGAGATAAAGAAGAGGTAGAATTGGAAGTGGAAGTACCATTAGCATTACTATTGATATTAGATTTGATAGATTTTTTTGAAGAAATCTCTGAATTATTACGACGGCCATCAATAGTGACACCACGCCCACCACTACCACTACTACCACCGGCAGTTCCCCTTCGGGACGTAGAAACTATATCCATTATTCGACTTTGTTTAATCGATTTAAAATTACTTGTCCTCCAAACTTTCTCGTTCTTGTTATAGTTTTCTTCCTTTCCTGTGCCTTATTAGGCAAGTCCAAAATTTTGAAGGTTCCACGATACAAGAAGCTTTTGAATAAATAACCAATACTATCACAAACTAACAATCACAAACAACTGATATGGTTGCAGTTAAAGGAACTAGTCAAGGTCTCGACCAGATATTCGTCTCCTGAGATGGTTTCGGTTACGGAGAAGTTGCTAAAGAACAAGTTAAGGTCTCTCTCTCTGTGTCTGTCAGTTCCCTGTCAGTCTGTTCCCTGTCCCGAATCTTCCGTCCTTACCCTATCCAACAAAATCAGACTGTTATTGAGCGGAACTACAAAAATGGACTGTTATTGAGCGGAATTACAAAAATGGACTGTTATTAAGCGGAACTACAAAAATGGACTGTTATCTTACATCTAGGATCAGTAGCCCCCGCCGCTCGCTGCTGGCCCCCGCCAACCCCTGCAATGGCCAGCCAATATTCCGCCAATATCCCGCCATACTTTCGCTGGCAACGCTAAGATCTTTATTTGGCCATAACATACTTGATCTTGTCTGATCCAAGTCTCCCCCAGCTATTGATAAGTTCGTTGTAGATATAGTTAGATTTATTATGTGTTCCACCTTTCTGCGTGAGAAATCAACAATTGCCGGCTTTGTCAATTGAGTAAGGAAGACTTCGGCAAAGCTCCTCTGATTCGGCATGTCGTCATCTCGCCTAATAGTGTTAGTCGGCTCAGTTTATTTTCGCCTCGAATGGTACAAATGAACATGACTGAATCGATTGAGTCATTAATTTATGCGGGACATTGCGGGGGGTCAAGGTGAGTCACATATACAATCGCAACATGAAAAAGATAGTATTAAGATTAACTCAATTAAATCGGAGTTTAACATTATCCACCAGGGCCTCTATATAGTATAGCTACTACAATAAATATGCCACAAACTGACTTTTATGTATATGTTCCTTGGGGTTATCATAATATTCTCTTATAATCTCCTTTGATTCTCCAATCCTTCTGTGCCTCGGGTGCAAGCTCCTCACTTAGGGCATAACAACTTGTCCTGCAGGTCCAGATAAAGCCGTATTAATATTTTAAGCTTATCTTTTTTGCCCTTATCTTAGTGCATATAGAGGAAAGATCCTGCGTACTGTAACCGTTAACCTAAGACTCATCAACTGATTGTTAAGAGTCAGAACCGTTAACCTAAGACTCATCAACGATCGACTGATTGTTAAGAGTCAGCTGATAAATAATCATCTAGCTAGCTAGAAGCTTCGCCATCCAAGGTATCCGGGTTTACCGCCCTGGAGTTGCAATATAAATAGAGGTCGGATTCCCCAAGGTACTGCGGGTACCTGCACTGTTCCTATCAGTTGTTATCCTCAACCATTTTTTCTTTCTTCCATCTTATATCTCCAAGATGGTTACTACTAATCTCAAATCAAATCTAGAAAATCAATTGTCATCAGTCCCATTTGGTAAGAAGTTTCGTGAAAAGTACTTCAGTTTTAATGAATCAGTTGTAAACCTCAACCATGGAAGCTATGGAGCAGTACCAACTGATGTCCTTGAATCCAAAATAAACCATATAAAAAATGTCCTGCAGTTTCCTGATAAATTTTTTAAGAATGACAGTTTCAATAAAGTCAATCAGGTTCAAAAACAAGTGGCTGATATTATTGATGCCGATCATAATAATCTTGCCTTTGTTACAAATGATAGTACAGGAATAAATGCTATTCTTCGTAGTTATCCATTCAAAAAGACTGATAAAGTTATCTATTTTAGTACCATTTATGTGAATTGCTTTAGTGCTCTTAAATATCTTCGTGATAAAATAGGAATTGAACTTATTGAAATCAAACTCAATTATCCTATGAGTAATCAAGAGATCTTGGATACTTTCACTCAAACTATTGAAAATAATAATGATAGTGGTGGTAAAGTAAAAATGGCCCTTTTTGATACTATATCTTCAGTCCCGGCAGCTTTACTACCCTGGGAACAACTTTGTGAAATATGTCGGGAAAAAGGAATTCTCTCTGTAGTTGATGGTGCACATGGGATTGGAATTATTCCAATATCACTAAGAAAAGCTCGTCCAGATTTTTTCACTTCTAATTTACATAAATGGTTATTTACTCCTGTTACATTAGCACTTTTATATGCTGATCAATCTCATCATGATTATATCCAACCATTAGTGGTTTCGGCTTTGTATGAACCCCAGTCACTTTCCTCTTTTTCACATAGGTTTTATACTAGTGGGACTTTTGATTATAGTAATATTTTAGCTGCATCAGATGCTATTAGATTTCGACTAGAGATCTGTAGAGGAGAAGAAACAATTCGGGAATATTGTTATAATTTAGCCAAATCAGCTAGTGAATTGATTTCAAAAGAATTTGGTACTGAAATACTTTCTGGTAATGGTGATGATATTCTGACTAGTATGTTTAATATACGTCTACCGTATGATAACAACAAAGTTAGTCCTGATATTGTAATCAAGAACTATATTGAGTATATTTGTAACAAATGGCATACATTTGTACCTATATTCAAATATAACGAACGTTGGTGGTGTCGATTCTCTGCACAGATATATTTAGATATTGAAGATTTCAGGTATGGGATCCGAGCGGTACTTGATTCTATAGAATATTTGAAGGAAATTGAAGCAAGAGTAGTGCAGTAGTAGGATCAGTGTCTACATAACTATAGATAATAGATAGTCATTTAAACTGCGACAATTGGGTTTCCGCTCTTCTCTGAGGGTCCATCTGCGGCAGACGAGCTCATGCTGACCGATGAGCAGAATTCAGCTGGTGTATCGGACAGGCAGGTCATGATCGAAATATTATTTGCCCGAGCAGCCCGACTGGAAAGCCGTACAACGTTCAGCGCGCTGCATGCATAGATATAACCTGTTAACTTATATATAAATTCAGAGGTAAGCGGACATAGGAGATAAGTCCTATCGCCGCCTATGTATCTCTCAGATCTCCAGAACTATATAAATATCCCGTTCATCTACGAAATAGTGCAATCAGTGTTACCTATCTAAAAGTATCACACCAGTTCTCAATATGTCAAATCCACATATCCTTACATCCCTTAGTGAGCGTGAAGCCGTTGCCGATGCTTTATACCGGGCAGTTATAGGCTTCGATGACAACGATGCTTCAATCTTTAATACCGCCTGGAGCGGACAGGATGTCACATTCGAATTGAACGGGAACGTCATTGACGGACTCGACGCTATTCGAACGCAATTGCTAGATTTGGTCGGACCCATGGACACTACGCACATGATTAGCAACGTTCGCGTTGACGTTGAGGATGATGCTTCTACCGCATACCTCACTGCCTACGCTTTGGCACAGCATTATCCACCGGGGAAGGGAACGGAGCCAGGTAGCCCTAATTTTTTGACGGGCAGTAGGTATTTTCTTGATCTTGTGAAGGATGAGAGTGATGGGTTATGGAAGGTTAAGAAGTTTGTGATGAAAGTCATTTGGAATCAGGGTGATAGATCAGTACTGGGGAGGACTAGTTAGCATGTGGATATTAGCATTTATTTTTTTGATGCTACCAAATAAAAGTTTGAAGTGAACACTATATGTAGATAAATTAAAATAATCAATTGGTATCTAAACTCGAATCGTTTGGTCCCGGGCTGGGCTGACGATGAGTCGGAGCTAGCAAACAATAGCTAGCAAGCTCTCTAACGTTATCAGGTTAGAACTAAATATAGAACCGGCTAACCGCAACAGCGATGTACACTGATCTGTACACTGATGACGGTGACTGATCTGAGCGACCGAACCGAGAAAAGGAGTCGCAGCCGTCGAGTCCCGTCGAGTCCCGTCGTCAGTGGCAGACAGATTTCCCACTGCACCGATAAGAACCGCAATAAAATATACGTACATCTGTTACCAGGTACAGAATAAATTAACGTTTATGCATAGCCTCGATATCGGATCCTACATCTATACGGCGTTAAACCCTAACTAATTAATTAATCCCTTGGTGCAATAACCACCACATTTTGGATATGGATAATCGGTCGGTCAGGTCAATCTTCAGATCTGACTTCTCTTGATATTCTTATATATCTCTGTTTTCTTCTTCATTTTGTATTAGAACCTGTTCATTATCTGTTCATTATCTGTTCATTATCTGTTCATTATCTGTTCATTATCTGTTCATTATCTGTTCATTATCTGTTCATTATCTGTTCATTATCTGTTCATTATCTGTTCATTATCTGTTCATTATCTGTTCATCTGTTCTTCATCTGTTCATTATCTGTTCTTTATCTGTTCTTTATCTCTTCTTCATCTCTTCTTCATCTCTTCTTTATCTCTTCTTCATCTGTTCTTTATCTGCTCCTTATTTATTATTGTCATAATTAATCTGTCCGGTATAGCCACTTGATATTATCATCCGTCAAGTACTAATATCACTTAGATCTAATAGACCAAACTCTCTCAGATATCGTTTTATTTCATTGTTCATCTGCTGTACCATGGGAAAAGCTGCTAGTAAACTTTCAAAAGAAGATCTCCAAGAACTAAAAAGGGCCACTTACTTCGACCGTAAGGAACTTCAACAATGGTATAAAGGTTTTCTTAAAGATTGTCCGAGTGGTCAACTTGATAAAGAAGAATTTCAGAAAATATATAAACAGTTCTTCCCTTTTGGAGATCCATCGACATTTTCAGAATATGTTTTCAATGTCTTCGATAGTGATAAATCTGGCTATGTAGATTTCAAGGAATTCATTACGGTTTTAAGCATCACATCACGAGGAAAATTAGATGAAAAATTAAGATGGGCTTTTCAATTATATGATATTGATAATGATGGTAAGATATCATATAACGAAATGCATTCTATAGTGAGTGCTATTTATAAAATGGTAGGTACGATGGTTAAATTACCTGATGATGAGAGTACGCCTGAAAAGCGAGTAGAGAAAATATTTCGATTAATGGATATTGATCATGATGGCATGATATCATGGGAAGAATTTCGGGATGGTTCAAAAATTGATCCTACAATTGTATCTGCTTTAAGTTTATATGATGGATTAGTATAAAGATATAGCTCCGCTATAGGTGCTCCCCATGCTCGCAGTGACCTGAACGGGTCTGTAGTATCCCCCATAGAAGAGTGAGTAATATCTTCTATTATATACTAATTTCTTTATAAATGAATTACGTGCTTATTTTCTTGGCTACACCCAAAATACCAGGTAATGGCTCTGATCCAATACTGATCAATAATGAAATAGCCCAACCAATTGTTAAAATCGTTCCTAAACCAGTCCAAAAGAACATTTGGAATTCAACACTAACATCCTTCTTTTGACATGCTGGACCTCCCCATCTAGTGGTCTTTTTTTGTTCAGAATTATACGAATTCTGGCAAGCACATACATATGTACCATAATTGGTCTTGACACATGATCCATGACCAGAACAGTTATTAGTAACCGATTGACATTGTTGAAGAGAACCAAATCCTCTAGAAGAGAGCACTTGTGTTTTAACAGAAACAGATAAATCATCGCGCGAGTGAATAAGTGATATAGAATGATTGTGATGATTGTGATGAATTTTTTTGCCTTGTCTGTCATTGCTGTGTTCACTATCACAATGTTTTAATAGTTTCCTATCAATCTCACATGTGTTACTAGGAAGTCCTATAACCACTACCTTAAAAGCTGAACTGGTATTAATAAGACCACCTAAAGCATCTTCAATAGCTTTTGAAGCTAATATGTATTTGTCCTTATTATCACCTCGGTCCAATTTTGTCAATGAAGTGAGATGGATTAAAGCTTTATCATGATGTCCAATTAGATTCTCACCAATTGATTGAAGAGTATTAATATCATTAATCACTGCCTTTTCAGCGGATACGGACTCATTAAATCCTGCAACTATCTTATGTGATGAGGATGAGCTTTCATGATTGCGTTTACTACTGGTTAAGAAATATACTCCTTCATCCCATAACTCTAAGGTTTTACCAAACAATTCTTCAACATCATGAGCTAATTTGTCAAATACATCAGAAAAGAATTTGCCATGAGGAGAATTTCCAATTGTAAACGAGGGTAGTTGACCCAATAATACATGCCGATTCGGTTCAGGCAGATTCTCTACAACTACAACAATAGTATTTTCTGGTGAATCTCGAGCTAAAAGACTACCGTCATTCTTCCTTGTTATTGAACGAATAGTTTCAAGTGTTAAAGCATCCTGACTGTTTTCTATCTTTTCAAACTGACTAGTACCGGCGAAATCAGCTAAAACCAATTGAGTTTGGCCAATATCGAGTTCGATATTGTTGTAGTTTTCTTTGTTATTGTCCTTGCCTGCAAAAATGAACACTGCTGCTGGATCACACCCACCAGTCGATGATGCTGTTACTGAACTCAATAAGAATCCTGCCGCAGTAGCACCCGCTAACGAAGTTAACTTCATTGTTCAAATCAGATAATTGAATGAACGAAGAAGATATGAACTGAACATCTACAAAGGTAGTAGTAGAGAGAGATTCAATTAACGGAGACGGAGTCTTGATTCAAGCGAGTCTGGCTGGGGGGTCGACGCCCATAGTGAGATCCGGGTAATCCAGGGAGTGCGCATATGGGTTAGGAGATATGAATTAAGTAATTTATTACATAATCAAATAAAAACGAGGAGTTTGGTAGAGTAAAATACGGATTATCTTGACGACTAATGTTCGGTTCATAGAGTTAGAGATGAAGAAAAATGGTTTTACTTTGGCGAAATCCCCTGTAAAAGTTATTACTAGTGAGGCTGTTCCATGTAGATTATATCAACGTGAGATCTTGCAATCTAATACTTGGTTATGAGATTTTATAATCCGGAAATATCTAAGAATAAAAAAATAAAATTGAAATATAGTCTAAAGTATAATAAGAAGTAAAAATATCGAAGGCTAATATAAGGTTAATGGCATACATGTAGTAACTTAATAAAAGATAGACACGATCTGATGTAAGAATATATGCAGGGTAATTGTCAGATAGCTTGGACCCTGTAGATCTATGCATAATTTTTTATCTATATATTTTTAATCATAAGTAACGGAAAAAAAGTTGAAAAGAGATGATCCAGAATTGTTGCCTGACCAGGTTTCGGAAATTTTATAACCTGTACCCGAGCTATAAGTAACCGTGAAAGTATTAGCCTCTGTTAGCCATACGGAACAGGAGGTAGCTCGCTGTCATATTCTAACTCGCAGAGATAAGGTTGAACATAAGCGCCTAGAATTTCAGTAGGAGTTGGAGGTGTAGTAAGTAATATCAGGAGAATAATCTGGATTCCCAAAATCAAAAATATCAACTAAATCTGACATATATTGACGTCTCCACGGATTCATTTGTTGACTAGTAATATTCTTACCTTATCTTGCTTCTATTCATTTCTCTAGAAACAAAATCTGAGAATTATGATCAGCAGGAGCAGTGAAATCTCGTCCACCACAGGTGAAAGAAGATATCACATAGAAAGGAACCCTGAATCCTGGACCAGAGGGAACATATTCATTCAAATTCTCCGGATTGGTAAACCATTCACCTTCTGTTCCATTAGGACTGACAAACGGAAGAACATGATCACTATATCTAGCGGTTTCATCATAACTAATAATTAACAGTGGTATTTTACTTTGAAGATGAGGTCGGTCACGGAAGCAAGTACTGTTCACCTTCAGTTGACAAACTTGTTGATACCAAATCGATTGGCCATTATTACCAATTAAAACATTTGGATCTTTAAATCTCTAACACCAGCCAGCCAAGGTTCCGTAATAATGATCAAACGCTCTATTCTCCAACATGAACAATACTACATTGGTAATATCTGCCAAGCCAATTGAATAAACAGTGGGAAGCATAGAAGCGGTAATAGCCGCAGTGGCCATCCTTAATCTGGAGAAGACGACCATCTTGAGACCAACTTGCGTTTTTATTCCGTTGTTTCTTAGAAAAGTTTTCCCAATTTTGAATTCCAGCCACAACATCCTCGGTATCTATATTGGAGTTTTTTTCCAGGGGCCAGAGGATTATTATACTGCTTTTTATACAATGATCAGCCTCATCATATCTAGATGATAATGTTGGTTAAGATAATGTTTAAAGTTAGCGACCGGGGTCTAATAGATCAAAGCACGCGTTCAATATCACCAAGGCCCATAATCGAGTTCTAGAATGCATGGTAACCTTTAAGTCGAGCTTAACTGATTGTCAGTGATTGACATCATAATATCTAGTCAAAAAATATGTTGAAGGATGTCGCTCTTTATTTTGGACCAAATCCGACCAATTATAGTGGCCTATTTGTAAACATGATGACACCGAAATAGTCTGGTCAATCCTGTACACAACTTTTAATAAGCGATCTTAAGGGTTGATTCATTTTAACAGTGATGATCGTCGGGAACGTGCTCATCGACGCTGGATCTATACGGCTAACATCCAAGATATCAAAGTTTATGTTGCTTAATTAATTTTTTTACCGTCACGTGAAACTTCCCATGGAACTCTAATCGTGTCACATTAAGAAATCAAATCATCAATCTGACGTCACAATAATTAGCTAGGGTCAACATCACAGGCACCATATCTGGGACTAGTCTACCCTATGGCCTCAATAAAACTGCCAAGTGCCAAGCACCTCTACAAATCCCTCACAATCAGCTAAGATTCAGCTTAACCAAATTCATTCTTAACAGATTGTTCTATTCAATGATGAAGTGATGTTACTTCAAAAGTATTTATTATACTGTTGGTGTGGGCTAGTTGAGATGCTATTCTTTTTTTAGAGTAACAATAATGACCCCCATTAGTTCTAGGTCCGCACGTTGAACTCTTATCTTATCTTATCTAAGCTAACCAGCCACATGAATAATTGCTTTTTCGCCTTCTCAAGCGGTGTTTTCATTTAAATGAGCAAATATTCCTCTCTAATGGCAATGACATCAAAACAAGCTGAAAACATTATAAGCAATAGTTAGATTTATATGAATGATCAGATGGCATTCTGGAATAATTCATGATATATAAAGCACTGACTTCAAAGTATCTTTTTGAACAATGGCCAGAGGGAGTTGAATTACTTTTCAAAATGGTTGTAATTGTAGCGCCAACGATTCTCATCATTATTGTTGCAATAATATTTCTTTTCGTACTGCGCCTTTTCTCCGTCAGGCGTATTCGAAATGGAAGACCTCCTATAACAGGTACAAGCTGGATGCTACTTCCAACTCATAACCAGCCAACAGCACCCCCAGTTAGGCCTCCTCAACGTGGTACTGGTATTAAGGATCCTCTAGAAACGTCCGAAGAAGCCATTATGTACTATCCTTATCCGTTGAGCGTACCTCCATACTCGTCAACTGCACCACCTCACTCTCCTATTTATTCGCCTCCTTCAGTTCCACCTCCTAGTTTCAAAAGTCCTGGTAATACATCGATTCACGGTTTTAAGTCTTCTGGCCGTATGCCAGTTCATGAAATGAACTGAGCGATTCGATTAGCCAACTTCACCCTGGTTTACACTTGGTATTAATTAATATTAAATCATGTAATGACAAGTTTGGTTACATAACCTTTTCAGTGCTCTTTTGTTCTATAAGCGAGTTCCATTCCCAAATTCTATGTCAGACAAGTCGAACCAGATCTACCCTCGGAAGTCTGAGTTTAATTCGATCATCTTTATCTATTCCATCTCTGATGGGTAGAACATTCGCAAAAAAGCTCTGTACAATGCAATGCATTCAGATCTGAACCAGTAACCTACTAATGAACTAAGTAGTAAAGAAAAAAAAATTGACTTAAGGACTCTAGTAAGGAGCTATTGGGTCACGAGAAAAGAAAGAGGCCATGATATTACATTCTTCGTCTGGGGCATATTCAATAAGCCTACATGTTAAATATGTGAGTTAAAATCGTAACGGACTGAGTTTAAGATATGAAACCAGTGAGAAATGTTTTTGTGAAATTCGCGGTTAACATAGAAACCAGATTTAAACAACATAACTTCGATTGACCCAAACTAACATGTTATTCTACCGTTTTTTAATATAGCTTTGAGTTTGATCTCTATATATATAAGCGTCATGATTGGCAGATAAGAGATGCCACTCTAATTCAGTCGATGCCACTGGCCATTCAGGTCAGGAGATGCTCGGTAACACTACAGCTCATTTAAGATAGCATTGTCTTGCCAACAGTAGCCATATGCATCGGAATAATTAACACACATAATGCCAAGAAGAGCAATGCTGTCTGATGTTATCGACGGCTTAACGTTAACGTTATCATTCTTTTTCTGCAGAAAAAATATATGAAAAGACTCAATGGTGAGACATAAACCCGCAATTTCTACGCCAAGACCGCCCTTGGTTTCAGCGACAACGACAATTGCCGAATATATCGGTTATAATGTTCAGGCCGAAACCCGAATGTAGTAGTTTTATTTACTGCTTAACGCGGCCTTTAGCTTAAGGTAAGCAAGCATAGATAGCGGTTAAAACTGCAAAGATAAGAAAACAAGCATTATCAGTGCATGACGTAGACAATTGACTCGCTTCAATCACCCGCGACCATAAATATGAATCTGATACTGTATTTTTTCCCCTATCTTATGATGGTTAACTGTTAAATGATGAGGATTTAGCGAAACCTTAAGTGTAACTTAGTATGCTATTATTGGTGGAGATGCATGCCGGTGTATGCCCAATCCTCCCATCACCTTTACTGGATATTACAGTATTCGTGAATTGCTATCATTAAACGCACTCAATCGGTGGATTTGTCTTTAATTTAATTCTTTAAAATATTTCCTGAATTATGAGAGCAGCACTCTTTCAGCTGTCGGATACCAGATCAGATAGGCTAGGACTTGAAGGCGCGGCACCAATTCCTAGACATGCGCCTGTCTCATTTCTCTCGTGAGTACATGCCTTATCTGTCTCCATGTCTGTACATAATTACATGTCGATAATCTAGACTATCTGCGATATCTGCGATGTTGATTCGTAACTGACATTCAATACAGCTAGAATGAATATGAAGAGCGGGAGGGAAGAGAAAATATAGGAACGCAAAACAACTGAGCAAGAAGCGACAAACAGCCGAGCAAGAGCTGAGAAATATCGTCCAGATGAAATCAATAATGGCCCAGAAAGAGGTTCTTGGCAATATGAATCTTAGAAACAAATTGATGAAATGTCTGAGTCATGAAATGGAATTGAAATTAGCGTCCTACATTAATAGGCTACATATACGGTAGAGTACAGTTTCAAAATTCTTTTCTTTAACCGCTATCCCGCCGGAACCTCCTGTGAGACCAACGCCCAAACCTAAGTCAAAGCTGGATCGACAGATCCGAGCTAGTTAATCAATTGCTTGGCGAACCACGAACCACACGTACTTCCGCTGATTATTTCAAAGATAAGAAAGCATAAGGCCATAAGCGTGATGCATTGGAATAGATAACACGTATAGACAATCGTGATATACCCTCCTATAAGTTACGATACGTGTGGAGAAAGTTCCGGATGGGGGAGGAAGGGACAATAAGACGTATGAAGCCTCTAAAATTATCGTAAGAAAACGGGGAACGATTAACTAACTATGTATATATTTGAGACATAAAAGTACATTTGCTAGATGATGAGCCTCTACCAAGTGTATATATGAGGTGTGTCCCGGAATTAAATCAATACTTGTAGTTTGATAAACTTCATTTTTAAAGTTTTTTTTTTTTGGATTTTGTATTCAGGACACTACCAATCTTATTTCATGGGTGAAGAAACTGAAGTCCATGTGGATAATAAATCCACTACTCCCGAGGAACAAGACGTTGAATCCGGGGATGTCATTCTTTTGGATGGACCATTGACCAGGGGTCTAGATCGTAGATTAACTTCTCGCCATATCTTTATGATATCTATTGGAAGTAGTATTGGTATGGGTCTTTGGTTAGGTTCTGGTTCATCTTTACATTCTGGCGGCCCTGCTTCTTTATGGATTGGCTACTGGATTGCTGGTTCAATTGCTTGGGCTCTTAATCAATCTATTGGTGAATTGGCCGTTCTTTATCCTGTCCCTTCTGCTTTCCCTCAATGGACAAGAGGAATGGTTGATCCTGCTGCAGCTTTCACTCTTGGGTGGACTTATTGGTTTTCGTATATGATAACTATTCCTAATGAACTTTCTGGTCTTTGTACTGTTTTAAATTTTTGGGACGACAAAATTAATCCTGGGGTTTGGATAACAGTTTTCTTAGCGGTATTGATAATAATTAATATGTTTGCTGTCAATGTTTTTGCTGAAACAGAGACTGTAATGTCCCTTATTAAATTTTCATGGATCTTCATTGTTGTTATTGCCTGTATTGTAATTTCCGCTGGTGGTGGACCCACACATCATTCTATTGGCTTTCATTATTGGAAAACGGAACCATTTATTAATGGATTTAAAGGCTTCTTGAGTGTTATGCCCACTTGTATTTTTGCTTTGACTGGTGTCGAGTTATCTGGTGTAGTAGCAGCAGAGGCTAAAAATCCAAAACAATCAATTCCAAGAGCAGTTCAATCAATTTGGATTCGTTTAGGTTTATTTTATTTATTGGGATCTCTTATGGTTACGATAACTAATGATCCTAATAATGAAAATTTATTCGGCGGAACTGGTGTTAATGCTTCACCTTTCGTTATCGCTTTCAGAAATGCTGGACTTCCGGGACTAGGTGATGCTCACAATGTTATTTTGCTCATTTCTGTTCTTTCTTCTGGTAATGCAGCCATGTATTGTGGCCCTAGAATGTTAATGGGTCTCGCTGAATTGAAAATGGCCCCTCAGATTTTTGCTAAATGTGATAAACAGGGAAGGCCCTGGGCTGGGTTCTTGTTGACTACCATTCTTGGAGGCGGTCTTGCTTATTTGAATGTTAATAATTCTGGTGCTACTGTGTTTGGATGGTTCTCAAACTTAACATCTCTCTGTGCTTTATATGTTTGGGGATGTGTCTTCCTTTCAAATATAAGACAACGACTGGCTTGGAAAGCTCAAGGTCGAGGTGTTTCTGAGATGCCCTGGTCTACTAGACTCATACCCTGGATCGCTTGGTATGGTCTTATCTGGTGCTTGTTACTTATTGTTGTTGAATTCTATCTTGCTGTCTGGCCCCTTGGTGAGGCACCGACCGCTAAGAACTTCTTTGCTAATTATATTTCAGTTGTCTTGATTATTATTATTTATATTGGCAGTAAAGTTTATTACAGAGGACCTCTATGGATTCACAGACAAAATATTGATTTGGATGCTGGTAGATTCGAATATACTGAAGAGCATGATAAACCTGAACCCGATGTCTATCAGGAAATATGGGCATATGTGAAGAGAAAGGTTTCTAAATCTGAGTAAATAATATTGTGTTAGTTGAATTCTGTAGTTCTATAAAATATATACAAATCAATCATTCAGTTAATGCTCCAGAAGTTTTTTATCTTTGGAAAGTTATTTCTGTACACTTCAATTATCAGTTATTGTCTATTTGAGCTAGGAGCCAGTGACACTATAAAATGTTGCATCCCTGATAAAATATAAAACTTCAGTGAGAAAAAAGAATAAAAAAAAAAAATAACTTCCAGTCCAATTCAATTCAATTCAATTATCATTTATTACCTATTTGAGCTGCTAGCCAGGTACACCTCTATAAAATGTTGCGTCCCTGATAAAATATAAACTCCAGTGAGAAAAAAGTCGAAATATCCTACAGTGCTCAGAGCTTTACGCAAACCCCTTAAATTAAACAATAAAAGCAAAAACAAGTAAAAAGAGAAGATTTTAAGGCCCGAAAACGATTGATTGATTGATTGATTGATTGATTGATTGATTGATAATCATTTATTGTCTATGTGAGCTATCTATAGCCAGCGACACCTATTTATGTTTTTGTCCTTACGGACAGTTCTGTTTAGCTGCATTTTTCCTGCTTGCATCTCTTAATTTTTTTGATTGATTGATTGTTTGATTGATAATCAAAGTCTATTAAATTTAATTATCGAGTTTTTTTTTTTCAATTCAATCAATTCAATTATTCATTTATTGTCTATTTAAGCTATGAGCCAGCGACACATATATAATAATAATTTGTTTATAATAAACTATCCTTTATTAAATTCCATGATTCTTAAGAAGATTGTCGTTTCACTGATAAAATAAAAAAACCCAATAGGAAAAAAAATCAATGAAATAACCTGCCATGAAGAGGGCTTACCCATCCTCCTTAAGTTTAACAATAAAAACAAAAACAAACAAAAGCAAACCGGGCAAACAAAAAAAATTTTTTTTTTTATCTTAACAGTATCTTAGAAATATATAATTACTCAAATAACATAACTAACTACAGACAACATAATACCTGCAAACTCACACAGAGAAAATCCAAAAGGATAAAAAACTCTGCAAAACAAAAAAAACAACAAAGTGTCAAGCACCGTACTTGACAAAAGCGAGACACCTAAGGGTCATCACGATGATAACGGCGACAAAATTTCAGGTACGGTTCATACTGACCCGAAACTGTCGCCTGAACAAAAGAAAGTATGATGGGAAAATCCACCAGGTACGAGGTGTAAGGAACATTAAAGCGGGCTCAACACATAGACCGACCGTACAAACCGGGCAAACTTGAGAGAATCCCGACCAGGGGAGAGACAATAGGAATAGAGCTGGTGCCATTCCAAGGGCCAACCCAGAGACCAAGTGGGAAGCACACTCAAGAGAAGAGCGAATGTGATTGAACAAAGAAGATACAAATGACTGAGGCGATCCTGCTCGCCTCGGCAGAGAGGACAGTGCACATCTCGATCCATCACGCACGCAGCAGACTCCAAAAATCTGCTGCCATAGATACCCACAAGGGGAAGAGAATGCAGGAGAAACCGATGATATATATCTACCGCACAACCGTCCACACGGCGAATGTGTTGTAGAGTAGGCCACATGGTCGACCACTGAGGGAGCTGGTGAAGATGAGGCTCCAATGCGGTCCAGACGTTGGGCATCAGGGGTGGGCTAAGCGATCCCATCTTGAACCAGTAGCGATGAAATGTATGCTTATCAAGTGGCTGCCTGAAACGATCAGCGAATAGGCTGAGATCCAGAAGAGGCTGCCAGGGATCAAACGGTACCATACGTTGACCAGTCTCTGCCCGACCTAACCACAGGGTCCACAGGCGTGGACGCTGGAAGCGCTGGACAAGTTGGGTCCAGTGCCGAAAGGCAGTAGCGAGGGCCTCCGGAAGATGACGAAGAAGAAAATGGTGAAGAGAGCTCCGAAAGAGCGGCGCAGCCGCCGAAAAGATCTGAAGAGAGCCAGGGCCCATGCGGTCCGCAAGGCTATAGGTACGATTGGAGAGGAGTAGCCGAAGGTAAACATCCTCCAGGTAGTGATCCGGTGAGAGAATGAAGTTGCACCTGCGAGAAAATAACTGCTCGCACAAAAGAATTACCAGTAATGAGAAGATGAAAGCGCACCGCTCGAGCCGCCGCGAGTTTGACAGATAAATCATATATATGGAATATACAGTGAAGAAAAAAAACAAAAAACATTCCCAGAGACCAAAGCCCCCGAAGTTGAGGGGAGTGGTGAAGAAGGGCCGCTTGACCGGCAGACGCCCC
>JAJMIF010000134.1:0-21227 GCA_030583505.1 Sugiyamaella castrensis
GGGGGTTGACCCACTGTGCACAGCAGGTTGTTTTCATTCAATTTTTCCCATGGGGTTTTTATAGTAGTGGAGCATCAGGATTCTTAAGCAAACCGAATTTAGTGAAGGCTTATCCTCTAGGGATAGTTAAATAAGATATATTAGTGTCGCTGGCTATAGATAGCTTACATAGACAATAAATGATTATCAATCAATCAATAAATCAATCAATCTAATAAAAATGGCTATAAATAGCTTACATAGACAATAAATGATTATCAATCAATCAATAAATCAATCAATCTAATAAAAATGGCTATAAATAGCTTACATAGACAATAAATGATTATCAATCAATCAATCGATTTAGTAAAGGATTATTCTCTAGTGGAAACAATTGACCATATTATTAAGAGATGCCTAAAATATCAAGAAGCTAGGGAGGAGTTAAGAAAGGTATCACCTACATTAGATAATAAAGAGCTATTAGGGACGGGGACAGGAATAAAGGCGATGGTGAGATTTATTAGAAATATGTTTAAACCATCAAATTAAGGAAAAAATTAATGTTTGTTTTTGTTTTTAAACTTAAGAAGGTTGGGGGTTGACCCACTGTGCAGAGCAGGTTGTTTCATTCAATTTTTCCCATGCGGTTTTTATAGTAGTGGAGCATCAGGATTCTTAAGTAAACCGAATTCAGTGAAGGATTATTCTCTAGGGATAGTTAAATACGATATATTAGTGTCGCTGGCTATAAATAGCTTACATAGACAATAAATGATTATCAATCAATCGGATTATTCTCTAGGGGTAGTTAAATAAGATATATTAGTGTGGCTGGCTATAAATAGCTTACATAGACAATAATGATTATTAATCAATCAATCAATCAAATAGGTGTCGCTGACATTAGATAGCTTACATAGACAATAAATGATTTTATCGATCGGCTCTGATTTAAGAAGCATGGGATTAATAATGGATAGTTTATATTTATTATAAACAAATTATTATTATATAGGTGTCGCTGGCTCGTAGCTCAAATAGACAATAAATGATAACCCGTTAACCGTTAATTGAATTGAATTGAATGTTTTTGTTTTTCAAATTGGTTCTCTGGATTAATCTGGGTAAGTTATACTCTCGATTTAGAGTCTGCAGCAGTCAAGTCACGGAAATTTATGCGATAGCTATTTGATATCTTTAACTATTGAAATATTAAATTTAAATAAGGATTATAAAGAGCCATGGAACGTCAATGTATATTCTTTTTTTCAAATGAATAAGCGATAACGTTAAATGACATTTTCTACCTCCTCTAACTTAAGCTTTCAGAACCCCTGAGTCATGAGAGGCCCTAAACCTTCTGAAAGGTTTAGGGTGCAACTTCGACATATTAACGACCTCTATAGAGCTCATTGATATTTTTTATCTATCCAAGTTACTACTACAAGGTACGTAATACGTAACTTCATAAACCAAGAATATCCCCAAGAAACTGACTTCACGGCGAGACGGTTTCTATACAAAGAACCGAAATTCCCATTGTGTAGAAAGAGAGTTATTGCCTCAAGCAACATGGATCCGCTGATTGCAAAACAACTGGGATCTGCTAGGGTGATATTAGCATCCAAATCGCCCAGACGGAAGGAAATTTTAGAAAAACAAATAGGATTTAAAAATGTATCAGTCTTTCCGTCCGGATTTCCAGAAGATTTAGATAAGGAGTCACTGGCGGCTTTTGAGGTGAGTAGAACCCTATTTTATTGACAGATGAAGAAGAAATAGATTACTAACAGTTCTATTAGTATGTGATGGCTACGGCTCAACAGAAAGCGATTGATGTATACAGAGCAGAAGTGAGTAATGAGATTTATTAAACTGAAATCCCGTATCTGGTTGCCTTGAGAGAAACAGGATCTGGGGCAAAAGTGGGAGGGAACGATCTATCTAACAAAGGCTTTTAGGTCGATGCAGATGAACCGCCAAGACTAGTAATCGGTGCAGATACTGTAGTAGTGAACAATGGTCAAGTTTTAGAAAAACCTCGTGGGATTGATCATCATGTTCATATGCTTAAATCACTTCGAGACTCAGGTACTCTAGGTCACAAAGTATACACTGCTGTTGCTTGTATTGTACCATATGAAGAACCCGTATCACCGGGGTATGCCTTAGAGACATGTTTAGAGGAAACAACAGTATTTTTCAAATCTACCATCACAGATGAACAGATTCTGGAATATGTTACCTCTGGTGAAGGAAATGATGCTGCGGGTGGATATAAAATCCAAGAAACAGGGGGGAAAAGACTTATTGACCATATAGAGGGGGATTATTTTAATGTAGTAGGATTGCCAGTTGAGAAGACTATCAAATTAATAAAAAAGACATTGATTGCGGCACGATCACCTTCGGATGATGAAGAAGAGGAAGAAGAAGAAGATGAGGGATATTGAATAGAATAAGGTTCATCTAAGTTATTATTTAAAGTATAAACGACAATGATATTATATTATTAAAGAATCGGTGGGTTGAGGCAAAAAAGCAGGTCGGGAGCTGTATGAATTCTTCGTAGGTCAATGGTAAAGCACAGGTGATGGACTATTCAAGGTAATCCAAGCAAAGCGAACAGTTTGTTCTGGGGTACCTCAGTAGCTACGGGAGATAAGACTTGGTTAGTTTTTCTCAGATGAAAGTGCCAGTGCCAGTGCCAGTGCCAGTGCCAGTGCCAGTGCCAGTGCCAGTGCCAGTGCCAGTGCCAGTGCCAGTGCCAGTGCCAGTGCCAGTGCCAGTGCCAGTGCCAGTGCCTGAGGCACATGACTAATGACAAAGGATATATTAAAATTTCAATTATTTCATTTCTAGGTAGTACAGGTCAACGAATTATATCGCCTGTCCACTACTGTCTGACTGGTTAAAGTTATCGATGACTTTAATGCCGAGAATTAAGGTTGCGATATCTAATTAGCTAGCTAGCTAGGTCATAGCGCGATGCTGAGTATTGAACCGAGATTAGTGATGGACCAGTAAAGTCACAAGCAAGTTACAATGTGTGTGGATCCAAAAAAAAAGTAAAAATCTAGGAGATATTGCAGGATCGAGCTGCAATATATATTCTAAACCTAGCTTTCATTCATTCCATTGACATCGGCTAGATTTACTGCCGTCCATATAAATGTAATATCAAATAGACAGAATTTAAGGAGATCTACTCGTTAGGTAGTTTAAATGAATAATGAATAACGATGAATTCATGAATTATTTTTCTCCACCTATCTTCTACTCCCTATCGAAATATATCTCCGTACTCTTCCGAGTTTTATGCATCCCAGTGCACTGGCTGGTATCATAAGCCCTTGACTTTAAAACATTTCTTGCCCTAACAATTGCCGATATATATCCATCCAATGTTACTCGCTCTAATTTAACCTAAGCCGATAACCGTTATTACACCTAACTACCAACGATAACTGGTTAATATTGTTTAATTACAAGTACCCTTACCCTTAGACCACTAAGAAGTATCAAACCCACGAGAATATAAAAATTTGGCAGGCTCCTTTTCTTTCATTTACTTCTTCTTCTTTTTTTTTTTTTTCCAGATAATCTTTCTCTTTCTTTGAATCATATAACAACCATTACGGTTTGGTTTTAATTGTTTCAACTTTCCAATTAATAATTTGGTTTAACTTTCCAGTTGTTTTTTTTGTTTTTGATAATTTCCCTTTTTTTTTAATAATGGCTTTGTTCCCATCAGCTTCATCTCTTAAGGCTTCTTTTGACCCTAATGGAGTTCATCAGACTGCTTCACAAAAATACTGGATTAACTCCAGTATTGATAAGGCTTCTGATTTAACTAAAGCTGCTGAAGTTGAGTTAGCTAAAGCTTCTCAAGCTGTTGCTGCTGGTCCTAAAAAGATCAAGCTTTATTCTCCTGAGTTTTATGCTGCTTGTACTTTAGGTGGTGTTCTTGGTAAGTTATGAATGAGGTTTGGAGTGGTAGTTTTGTTGCTAGAGGGAGAGAAGGGAGGATACAAGAAGATAATGGTGAGAAGGAAGGATACAAGAAGATAATGGTGAAAGGAAAAGATATGAGCAAATGATGAAACATGGTCTTCTTCCAATGAATATGAACGATTAAACTCCAATCGGATTATTATAATACTATTGAAGATAGAATATATTAAGGATCTAGAATGAACTTCTAGGGAGGAACTAATTGACTACGATGACGATACGAGGATGCTACTATAGCTTATATTAGCTGTGGTCCTTAATTTTACTAGTTATCATTTCAAACAAACAAACTATATCTATTTGAATGGATTCTTATTTTGATTGAATACAATGATTAATATTTCTTTTCTATTGGTTCTATACACTTTGTTTTTCATCATTTTTCCGTTATTCTTCTTTTTCTTTTTCATCCTCCACCATAGCAAAATAACGGATCGACTCGGAACAATCTGTACTCTACTTGTGCATAGGGCGTATTTTCTGTCTCTTTGGTTCTCTTTTTCATGCGGCTTTTTTTTTTCCAGCTCGGAACTTTTCACTCACGAGCCTTAGAGCCAATCAAATGATTGGCGAGTTGGGAGTTTTGCGAAAATAATATCTTCACCCCTACCCAGATAACGAAATTTCTACCTACCCTGCCATATCACGGGTTAACGGCTACTTACCACGCCGGGTTTTGTCCGAATTACGGATTTAAGTTATTAGTACAAGATCGGGGACAGATCGATTATTATTATTATTATTATTATTATTATTATTTTTTTTTGCTGTTTCTAACATTTAAGCTTGTGGTCCTACTCACGCTGCTGTCACTCCTCTTGATTTGGTCAAATGTCGTAGACAAGTTAACCCTGCTCTTTATAAGAGTAACATTCAAGCTTGGAAATCTATCATTACTACTGAAGGTTTTGGTGGTGTATTCAC
Source organism: Sugiyamaella castrensis (assembly GCA_030583505.1). Taxonomy (NCBI): domain Eukaryota; kingdom Fungi; phylum Ascomycota; class Dipodascomycetes; order Dipodascales; family Trichomonascaceae; genus Sugiyamaella; species Sugiyamaella castrensis. The sequence goes on from JAJMIF010000134.1 coordinate 4,924, forward strand.
TGGTTTCGGTGCTACTTTTATTGGTTACTCTTTCCAAGGTGCCGGTAAATACGGTTTCTATGAATTCTTTAAGAAGACTTATTCTGATTTAGCTGGTGAACAATTCGCCAAGAACTATACCACCGGTATTTATTTAGCTTCATCTGCTTCTGCTGAAATTATTGCTGATCTTTTCTTGTGTCCTTGGGAAGCTATTAAGGTTAAGACCCAAACTACCATTCCTCCTTATGCTAATTCTGTACTGGATGGTTTTAAAAAATCGGTTGCTGCTGAAGGATTCGGTGGTCTTTATAAAGGTCTTCAACCTTTGTGGGCTAGACAAGTTCCTTATACTATGGTTAAATTTGCTTCTTTCGAAAATACTGTTCTCGCTATCTATAAGGCTCTTCCTAAAGAAAAGGAAGATTATTCAATTTATGCTCAAACTGGTGTTTCTTTCCTCGGAGGTTATATTGCTGGTATTTTCTGTGCTGTTGTCTCCCATCCTGCTGATGTAATGGTTTCTAAGATTAATGCCGAACGTCAACCTGGTGAAGGAATGGGTGCTGCTGTTAGCCGTATCTATGCTAGAATTGGTTTCCCTGGTTTGTGGAATGGTCTCCCTGTTCGTATTGTTATGATTGGTACTTTGACTGGTCTTCAATGGTTGTTGTATGATTCTTTCAAGGCTTATGTTGGTCTTCCTACCACTGGTGCTAAGAAATAAAGAAAGATTATTAGTTGGAAAATAATAAATGAATACATAAACATAATTACGGATGATTTATAATATTATGTATATATAGAGGGAATTTATCATTTTAAGTGTAGAAACAGATGATTGGGACATAGAATATACGGATTTAACCAAGCGAAGCTAGTAATGGCCCGTTTTGCATAGCTTGCATGCATCGTTTAAATCCCGAGCCTACCTGGTACGCTAAATCTGGCGCTAACAAAAATCAGCGGGAAAGGTCTGGTCTCAGGCACTAATCTAAGGAGATAAACGAGGGAAATGTACAGAATAAATTTAATTTAATTAAATTAAATTTCAATTATAAAATCCGTAGATGGACGGTGTAATCGTGTAGGGATCAATAAGACTTACTTAGATGGGGGTCCTGCCACTGAAATGGGTCTTGGACTCCGCACAGCCTGCCCTATCCTACAAGTTGAGGTAGGTCGGTGATGTGATCTCTACCTCTCTTGATATCAGTTATTAACCATTCCAGTGTAGTTAACTTATAGCAAGCAGCTTAAATTGGTCCGCAGGCGCACGGTCCACCGGTGATATGAGATATTGAGCAAATCAAAAAAAAACTTATAGCAAGCAGCTTAAATTGGTCCGCAGGCGCACGGTCCACCGGTGATACGAGATATTGAGCAAATCAAAAAAAAAAGAGATCTCCTCTCCTGTCAGGAACAAAAATAAACAAAGTAGGCTAAGACATGAACATTAAAAAGTATCTCATAATATTTTGGGTGTTTCATATCCTATTTGCTTCTCACTTTGCTATGGAATAACCAATATTTTACGCTGAATAATTAGGTGCTTAATTACAGGTGGATCATGAATAATTGCTTTTTATCATTGTTAATTGGAGGTGGCCGCGGTCCAAACAGCAGATCTTATGCGGCGCCGCGGACCGTTAATTTGGTGCACATTCACTCCCAAATAAAAATAAAACGCCATCAATCAATGGTGCAATTAAGCTCCACTTTAAGACCGTTGAGTTCTGCATTAACTTCCGGGAACTACTGCGCTGTTAGGGTTAAAACGGTCGGGATTAGGGTCTCGATGCCGTTATGGGAAGTACTATAAAACGGGATTGTTCTGCTGCTGCTTTAATAAGGATTATTACGGAATTTTGTGTATTTAAATATAAATATCCTGTTTCTTTATGTCGATTGGATCAATCTTAAATTCAATATTATCTTTTTTTGGACTCAATTCAGAACCCATCATGGTTAGCTCTCAAGTAAGGACAAAAGTTGATAAGTGGATTGCTGGGAATAAGGTTTTTATTGCTAGTAAGACGTAAGTACACCAGTAAGGAAGAGATAATATCTGGAATTATTTTTCTTTTTGATTATATACTAACAAAATAGTTGGTGCCCGTAAGTGATAAAATTGTTTCTGTCATACTTTTGCTTCGGAAGCTGGGTATCCCTACCGGATCCCGCTACCTGCATCTCTCTGGGTTGAGTCCATGGGAGGTTAACTCTGGCTGATGCATTCAGACTGTAATGAACCCTAGAGGAGAGAGTTTTTGTTGCAATTGCTGGGGGTTGTCACCTTCGTTGTGTTATACTTCTGGTAGTTGTATGTTTTCACCTCATACTCCACTGCTTGGTTCGGTCGAAATGTACAACATAGGGAGAGCAAGGGTCTGCGCATGAACTTCGCATAGTTGTGGTTGCGGTTCCTGGTTTCACTCGAGATATAGATACGGAGAAGATTTGTATCTAACCTTTTTTTAAGTTATTGCAAGGCTGTTAAGACCCTTTTCAAGGCTTTAGGCGTTGAAGTTCATGTCGAGGAATTGGATCTTTGTAAGTAAAAAGAGTAATTCATTTGGTATAAACATTTGTTCGGATCTAGGTTTTTAACTCTTTTTTACAGTGGAAGATGGTGCTGAAATTCAAGAATACTTATTAGAGGTCTCTGGTCAGAGTACTGTTCCTAATGTTTTCATTAACGGCAAACATATTGGTGGGAACGATACCGTTCAAGCTCTTAATAGGTCTGGAAAGTTGACTGCTTTACTTTAAGGCGTGTTTACGAATTTTTTTTTGGTTTTTATTTTTTTTGTTTCTTGGTACACCTTTCATTTTATTATTTCCAATGCACATGTATTTTATTAATTGTTATGAATTATCTATTTGACTTTCGCCTGTAGACGAAGCTTAGTTCGCTCGAGGTGATACAGCGAACGGGACATTCTTGTCCAAGGGGCTAAGAAATCCGAGATTTCTCTTATTTGGTTCTATTTGGTTAAAATGGAGCTGAGTGTAGCATAGAGCCTTCGGCAATCTCAAAATAGTGTCCCGTCTGGCTATCGTTTCCGATCCCTTTGCTCGCTTCGCCTGAGTTATATCCGTGTAGCTTCTAGATATATCTTTATCTGCGCCTTCCAATCTTGGGAATACAGCAGGTTTTTTATGGACATTACCTCACGTTTCTCGGAATGTAGGCTAAATAATTTTTCATTGGCATTAAGTCAACATTAGTGGTCTATTAATTTATACCTAAGCCAAATGTATAAATCTTTAGTTACGTTTGACTAACTATAGAGAAGTATGTTTTATTCTCGGCTTTTGATACGGTTCGAAATTATGTACAGTATATATCAATTTGATTATTCAACCCGATAGTAACCCACTCTGTTTATAATAGGCTGCTAAGATTGTCACTCTAAGACTAACTCAAACTACATATTTATGCTGCAAATCTAAGGATCCTCATTTTTTGCGGCAGCAACACTAGTTTAAAGTTAACGATAAGAATCGAACCATCTCGCAATGTACACGTTCTACTATTAGAGGTCCTAGAGGAGAATTCGTAGTTACTAAGCAGAGTTACAGTTTAACAGTTAAGCTCAGCCGGACTGTTGGGCCGCGCGTATTACATCGATCGATTAATTTAAATTTATCTACCCAAACCCACCATCAAGATCAATTTAAATTTTTTTTTTTTCATGCAGAAATCTATGAGGGATCACAATCCGGTTTCTCTATAATCTATTCGGTCTCTGGTTATTTATTTATTTATAACATAAAAATGGCAAAATCTAATAAAAAGGGTAGGTTTATCATTTATATATGAAACTGAGGAGGGCATGGATTAAGGGGACTAATGGTCCTGAGGTAATGGTTCTGAGGTAATGGTTCTGAGGTAATGGTTCTGAGCTGATGGTTCTGAGCTGATGGTCTTGAGCTGATGGTCTTGAGCTGATAGTCCTGAGCTGATGGCCCTGAGCTGATGGCCCTGAGCTGATGGCCCTGAGCTGATGGCCCTGAGCTGATAGTCCTGAGCTGATGGCCCTGAGATGATGGCCTTGAGCTGATAGTCCTGAGCTGATGGCCCTGAGCTGATAGTCCTGAGCTGATGGCCCTGAGCTGATGACCCTGAGCTGATAGTCCTGAGCTGATGGTCAAATGGCGCCGAGCTGATCTGCCTCAGCTGCTCTCCAGACCCTTGATTCGCTTAGCTGGGCTAGATCTGTATAGTTCATATCGAAGACTAACTATTTAGATGTGGCCTCAAAGGTTGCGAACAAGTCCAATAATGTTAAAACTTCCAAAGTCACAAAGACACATTCTAAGAAGCCAGTCAAAAAGGTCATAGAGAAGAAACCAAAAACCATCGAAATTGAAGAAGATCAAGAACATAGTGAAGACGACGTTGTAGAAGAAGAACAGGAAGGAAAAACAGAAGAAAATGATGATTTCGAAGAATTTCCTTCTTCCGATGATGAAATCGATGGCTTTGATAGTACCGACGATGATGATGATGATGATGAGGTTGAGCATATCTCAATATTAAAATCAAAATCAAAAAAATTAGAAAAGAAGACTACAAATACTATTAGTGAGAAAGATATTAAGAAAAAGATCGATGAAGCATTGACCTCTAAGAATAAGTCTTCATCAAATTCTGGCTTAAAAAATGAGAAACCTGGTGTATTATATATTGGAAGAATTCCTCATGGTTTCTATGAGGATCAAATGAGATCTTATTTTGGCCAATTTGGTACCATTACTAGATTAAGATTATCTCGTAATAAGAAAACAGGAAAATCAAAGCATTTTGCATTTATTGAATTTGAATCTAGTGAAGTTGCTCGTATTGTTAGTGAAACCATGGATAATTACTTGTTATTCGGACATATTCTTAAAGTTAAGCTTATACCACATGAGAATGTTCACGATGAACTTTTTGCTGGTGCTAATCGTGTTTTCAAAGCAATTCCATGGGCTAGAATTTCCAAACATCGACATGATCAAAAGAAGTCTAAGGAGACATGGGATAAATTGCAAGAACGTGAAGAGAATAGAAGAAAAGCCAAAGCTGACAAGTTAGCTGAATTAGGAATTGAATATAAATATGAATCCAGTCCAGGTGTTTCTTCGAAGGTGACTAAAGAGTCAAAACCTAAATCACGAAAGAAGTCGAAGACTACATAGGAAAAAAAAATGATAAGTACACAAAAACTTGTGGTTATTATCATGTACTTTAGATAGGCATGGAGATTTAATAGCATATATATAAGTTCACCAATAACAGTTTAAGTCAACAAACGAAGCAACCTTCTATATAATTAAATTATTATTAATAATGCTATTTACAACATATTACTAAACGTTTAACATAATTAGTGCAGATTTTAGTTCTGACATCATTGAACAGCTTTTCTCTCTCTCAATTCAATTCCATACATTCTGGAACAAATCATCATCTCCTACAGAAGATTTAACTTTAGATGGCGGTGCAGACGAAAAAGTAGCCCATTCTTCATCTTGTGAAGGTTTACGGGTATGCACATGTTCTGAAGGTGTCGAAGCCCAAGCCGATGAAGCATTGCCAGAGATGAGATTATCAAAAAGATCGCCGCTACTACTTTTGCTGTTGTTACTGTTATTATTATGATGATTAATATTGTTGTTAATAACAGGTGATTGGCGAGTAGAGTTACCAACTGGATTCCCGAAAGAAGAATTCAAATTACTAGAAGTGTGATTAGAAGAATAATTGCCAAGGGACAGATTATTGGTTTGAGAGGTGAGATTATTAAATGCAGAATGAGCAGTAGACGTAGCAGGAATGGCAGGACGCGAGGCAGCTGGTGCATAAAGAGAAAGAATAGATTTCTTCAAATCCGGTCTTGATTGCTGTTGTTGTAGATGTGGTTGATGTTTATGAACACTTCCTCCAGTAACAGAATGTTGATGATGGTGTGAAGTACTATTGGATGACGACGAAAAATCAAGCCCAAATAAGGTATCCGTTTTTGGAGGAGGAACAGGTCTAGTAGTACCCGATGATGATGAAAACTCAACCCCCCCAAGAAGGTCATTCTTTGCCGGAACAGCAGGTGGTCGAGTGGATGATGATACATTAGTTCTTTGAACTTGCAGGTGACTAGGCGCAGAGTTTTTAGAAGATATCGTAGAAGTAGAGGCCGAATCACCCAATAAGTCCGGAATCAAGCTAGCAGAGAAGCTACCATTCGAACTGTGTGCCCGTACTTTAGATGGAATAGTAGGCTTAACAGACTTAATATGTTCATTAGTAGTATTCAAACGGCTTTTTACCTCTGATAACGGAGTGCTATCGTTCTGAGATGGCTCATGTTCACCCAATGTAGCAGGATCAGGAATTCCTCCAGGCATAACCCATCGTTTAAGATCATACTTTGTACGAATGAAGTTGGCTATTTTACTGTCCTCAGGAACGTAATTTTGAGGAAGTTTACTTTCCCAATATCTTTTTAAGTTAGTATTGATTTAGATCTCCACTCAATATGCAGTCAGACAACACCAGAAAGCCAGGACGGCGCAGCCGGGGTTACAACTAAGGAATAAAAATAGACGACATTCAAAAGAAAGTGGAAAACAAGACGAAGACACTTACAAATTTGCTCGTTTATTACCCCATTTGACCATATTTTCAATTTGTTCATCAGTCCAAGTATCAAGATCGACGGATCTCACTAGAAATATGTTAGTCAAAGTCTATCAAGACCTTCAAGTATTTTAATGATATTTACTTACCTCGACTTATATGAGTTCCCATGCTACGATGGATTCCTGAACATCTGAGAAAAGAAGTTAGTTAATTATTCAAAACACATAATATGAAATATCTCCATCCCTACGCTATGAGGTTGTGTCTGTGAGGATCTAAACAAAATGCCTCTCTTTGACCAGTTGTATCCCGGTAGCTCAGACTTTGCCAAAAACAAGTCTAACCCGACCTTCTGTCCTTCTCTCTATAAACTTGGTACCTCTCTTCTGTCCTTCTCTCTATAAACTTGGTACCTCTCTTCTGTCCTTCTCTCTATAAACTTGGTACCTCTCTTCTGTCCTTCTCTCTATAAACTTGGTACCTCTCTTCTGTCCTTCTCTCTATAAACTTGGTACCTCTCTTCTGTCCTTCTATCTATAAACTTGGTACCTCTCTTCTGTCCTTCTCTCTATAAACTTGGTACCTCTCTTCTGTCCTTCTCTCTATAAACTTGGTACTTCTCTCTACAAACTTGGTACCTCTCTTCTGCTGAATCAACTTACCTAATACATAGAAACACTCCTAGACTCCAACTAGCCCATCGTGGATGTCCAGAGGTCTTACAGTCTCCACAGAATTTGTTACCAGGATCATTTAATAGAGTACGTAGAACTTGTTGGTTTCTCTCTGCAGAGGCCTTTTTGGCTGTGGCAGAAGCTGTTGAAGAAGTTGAGGAAAGTGAAGCTGACGAAGACGAGCCTCTGTCCCCATAAGATGACAGATAAGAAGAAGATGGCATTAATCTAATCGTTAACAAGACCACCAACTCAAAAATAAGAAATAAAATTGATAAGCTAATTCGAATATATATTCCCAAGAAATACACTCTCTCCCTACTTCGTCTATGGACGAAGAAGACGTGTCTGTGTGTATGCCCTGAAATTACCGGACTCCTGGATCCTAAGCAGCGGTTTGGGGGTCTGCAACCCCTACCCTTCCAACTCAGTGAGATCGAATAAAGCCGATAGCAGTGAGGGCGGCGCGGGATAGTTAGTGAGGGAATCAGGGATGGAGGGCCCGGGGGTCTAATTTTTCTAATATCTTTCCATGTTGGATGAATTTCTTCTGTGACTAGATCTTGATTGAGTAAAGTTGAGTTAATTGAAATTATTGAATCCTCTTCCTTTTACTGCTGGGTCACTTCTGCCCTAACCGACGGAGGCGTGTGTCCCTGTTTTGGCTCCCGTGGGCGGCTAGCTCAAGCGAAACCGGGACTATACGGAGTTAACCCGAGCGAAGCGAGCTATGGGGTCTGGGGCTACGCCCCCGCCGGAGGCATAACCCACGTAGTCATGATATTGTTCCAACCACCTTAGAAAACCAGGTCTACAAGTCACAGCTCCAGCCGGTGCAGGAACAACTAAAGACAGAGAAGTAACAACAAAGTAAGTATCTTGGATTGAATTTTATTAATAATATATACAATCAAATGCTTGTTCATGAATTCATTAAAAAAAAAAGTAGTCACACCGCAAAAAGAAAAACAAAAATAATTCTATCATACTCGAGAAAACGACAATAATAACAATATATTCTAAACCTTGTTGGAAGCAGCATCCAACGCTTCATTACTAGGACCATTATTATTATTATTGCTATTCTTATTATTATCTTCTATATTTTCATTGCTACCAGTCACAACAGTCACAACAGGACCACCATCACCTCCATTATGACTTCCTTCACCCACATTACTATTACTAGTGGGAACCATTTCATAAGAACCTGCACCACTAGATGAGGCGCCCGGATTACTCAAATCAAAAAATGTCATTCTTAACTCTCTCCATTGGGATGTCCATGTTCCAAGACTAACCATCAATATGGTCGATAACCCTTGAACTGCCCACCAAAGTAAACTGGCAGGAAACTTACCAGCTACTAACCATGCTACTAATATGTTTATTCCATGTAATGTAAGAGTGAAATCTAAGGCTAGCTTACTTCTACCGACAATATAAGTCATAGCTAGTACTGAAAAAAAAGTGTCCAACAGCCAAAGCATTGCTAATGTCCATCCCCACGTAGTATCGAATCTAACTGATTCCCATGAAAATACTGTTACTAATGAAAACGGTTCACCACCCACAATAAGTGTGAATGAGATCAGTACTACAGCGACAACATAATAAATCGCTTGAAGAAGAATTATTTGCTTAAAAAGGCGCATAGGTGCCAGAGCATCTGTAGTATAGGTAGAGGCTTTCGATCTCGACATGATAAAATAAATAATGCCTCCTCCTCCTCCTGTGCCGCGAAAGAAGAAGTTCTAACTTCTACTCTGCTAGTCTCAATGAAGTGTCTCTCTAGTACTAGATCAAATAAGATCAAAACTCCCTTTAAAGATAATACAGGAAAACTTGTAGTATATTATATGATGGAGATATTTCAGGTCATGTCTGGAGGTAATGATAATGGTTAATTTATTATCTGCCACCAAAGATAGGTGTGGTTGTTTTATAATAATAATAATACTAATAATAAATTGGTTCCTAGGCCGGAATCCTAGCCACGGCTAAGCAGAGCACTTGCTAAGCTTAGCCGGACTGTTGGGCAATTAACTTGGGCAGCCGTATTATAGTTCTACATGTTTCTGTACAGTGGAGTATTTCATAATGGGGTGGGTTTTTTCACTATAATTTGTTTGCCCAATTAATGAGGGGCCAGGCCAGTTGCCCGACTTCGGATGAAAACCTAATCTCTTTGGTTAGCGGAAACCGTGGTGCGAGGCTTGACTACCCTCCTATCTAACGGAAACCCTTCCACAGGGGTGGGCCATTAGACCCCACCTTAGAGCGCAGTTAACTTAGACGCCTTTTTGGATTCAAGACATTATCAGGAATCAAACCCGGATCTAGGGGTCCTTTCGGTATTATATCCTGTCCCAGAGCAGAGGTTTTCCAATAGGCTCAATCCCAGGCGTGGTTGTTTATTCATATATATCCTTTTAAAGGTTCCTATGAATAAGTGGTTTAAGATAGGTCTCGCTCTAGCTGTCGAGTACGGGGCTTGACACTGTGGTAAGTGTGGCTATTTGTTTTTTGGAGTTTTTTATCCATTGCGGTTATCTCCTTGTGAGAGGCAGGGTATTATCTTGTGTGTAGTTATGTTATTTGAGTAATTATATTATATATTTCTAATTTACTGTTAACAGTTAAGATAAAAATAAAAAAAAAGCCAGTTTTGATCACGAAATATCCAGTGTCCAGACAACTCGCTTCCGACCCTGGACACTGCTCTATTGCTGCTCCATCATTCTAGTGCTCTTGATTGCGACTCTGGAACCCGTCTGGTCTCTGCAGAGAACGAGGCGTAGCCTCCAAGCTTTCGCCGCCAGGAGCCATGCGTAATGGGAATTCATATTTAGATTACATAAAATTAATATTCAAATCTAATCTTGTTCAGCAATCGCTACCAATCGCTCATCTATCTCTTCAACAGTTAACTTTCGGAACTTATCAGATCCATCAATACCCACTACACCAATCTCGATATCATTTTTCCGGAAATCCACTGCTAAAACATTTGACAGAGCTGTAATAGCCAATTCAACTACTTGTTTCCAATCCCCAGCAACAGCATCCTTCTTTTTCAATTTCTTCTCTAGATAATTCATAGCTTCTTGTTGTTTAGGTCCTGTGGCAGTGGCTTTATAACCAACAAAATAACCAGCCGGATCACATTTATACAGCAAAGGTCCTTGTTCATCATCCACAGAAATCAAGGTAATAGCTACACCCAATGGTCTCATATAGGCACGTTGAGTATAGATTTGGTTGATATTGGCCAATCGTTTTGCCAAAGCATCACAAGGCATTTCATAACCATGTTTATATCTGAAATCGGCAGCTTCACTTCGTGCTCTTGAAACTGCTGCTCTAGCATCAGCTATAGAATGTTAGCAACAATTTCCAAACCCGATGTCCATCCACACTAAGTCAATAGTCTTGATTACTTACCAATCTGTCCAGTTAGAACTGAACCAATTCCTGGTGATATTTGGAAAATATACGAAACAGTATCGGGATCTAGAAGCTTATCAGGGACCTTCTTTTGAGAAATAACTACAGCACAATCCTTGCCACGAATTCCAATTGATGTGATATTAGCTGACGTAATAGCCTTGAATGCATATTCTGTATGTTAAAAAAAAATACTTCATCAGATATATCACTTGAGAGGATGGATCATTAGGTTCTAGTCGCCAGATCCCGGAGAAATATTAGGCGTTAACTGATTGTCGAACTGAGGGTCTATCCAGTGGCAGATTAGGCCGGCTATCTATTTGATTACTTACCAACTTGATACAATCTTCCTTCTGGAGAGAAGATTGTGATATGTCTATCAAATCCCGCACTGCCTAAAATTAGTTAGTACTATCCAGGAAAAATATTATAATTGAATTGATATAGTCTTACCTGACATTATAAATCAACCCAAATATATAAATCAACCAAATCTTTTCAATAGAATTGATGTCGAATGATGTCAAAGATCAGATATTGTAGTTGGTGGCAAGCATAAAGAGGTTATGTCAAAACCGAACCAACTAGCTAGCTTAGAGGGGGTGCGGCTTTGATGCGGCTCCCTGCGGCTCCCTGCGACTTTACTCTAACGTACTTCCATCTTTTTTTAACTGTTTCCGGCGGCTGGGGATTTACGTCAGACCAAACCCAATTCGCTCGGGTTCTATCATTAACAGGGTGATTCTCGAGCCTAGCGAGAGCTAGACACCTACACCGGAATCCTACTCCCTACCCGGTCTGTCAAACGTGATTTTGATGACACTTTGCTGTGCTGCTCATCCAATCTCTCGATCATGCGGCTTATGGAATTTACTGTTTGAACTTTGTGCTAGTAGCTACAACCAGATCTAAGAACTGCTAACTTTTTACTTGAATGTATATTAAATTATATCTATGTTACAACATCACACTGACACACTCACATAAGAACTGTTAGCTTTTCCCTTGAAGAAAGAAAAGGAGAAACAGTCCTTAGTGGACAAAACAATGAAAACATTAGTTTATGTTGGAAGGCCCGCCCAACCCTAACATCACAATCTCCAACATTTACTCCATCAGAGGTTGTGTAACCGGTGGGTCTAGTTCAACTTCACTTTTATCATATCACTTGATTCTGTCTGTATATTTCTTCCTAGGGGGGAAGTATTTGTAAAACACTCATAAAAACATTCATTCAGTTATTTTGTTCGAAGCTCATTCTGGTGCTTATATACATATCCAGCGGTTAGGAGATATCCCAGAAGAACGACAACCACAACGGCACCGGTACCTCCTTCGTTCTTTCAACTCTCTTATTTATTTATTATATATCATGGTAGTCCAAACTTGGCAGGAGCCAACTCTATCTTATGATTCTAAAACAACCGAAAATATCCCATTTTATGAAGACTTCACATCTTCAGTCAAACCTAGAGTATCATATCATTTTAATGAAGAAGTTTCAAGATTTCATTTTGGAGTTAGACATCCTATGAAACCATTTCGTTTAATGTTAACTGATCATCTGGTTCTGGCCTATGGACTTCATGAACGTATGGATTTATATAAACCTCGAAGAGCCACTAAAGATGAAATCTTATCTTTTCATGCAGAGGAATACGTAGATTTCTTACAAAGATGTACTCCAGATAATGTTAAGGAATTCTCTGATGTATTCTCAAAATTCAATATCGGAGATGATTGCCCTATATTTGATGGATTATATGATTATTCATCAATCTATGCAGGAGCTTCATTAGATGCATCTAGAAAATTAATAAGTGGTCAAAGTGATATTGCTATAAATTGGTCAGGAGGATTACATCATGCTAAAAAATTCGAAGCATCAGGATTTTGTTATGTGAATGATATCGTATTAGGTATTTTAAATCTATTAAGATATCATGCTAGAGTACTTTATATTGATATTGATGTTCATCATGGAGATGGTGTTCAAGAAGCATTTTATACCTCTGATAGAGTTATGACTTTATCTTTTCATAAATATAATGGAGAGTACTTTCCTGGTACTGGGAATTATGATGAGATAGGCGCAGGTAATGGTAAACATTATTCTTTAAATGTGCCATTAAGAGATGGAATAGATGATGAATCTTATATTAGATTATTTAAATCTGTATTAGAGCCAGTTTTAACTACTTTCCAACCAGGAGCAGTAGTTTTACAATGTGGAGCTGATTCTTTAGGTTGTGATCGGTTAGGTTGTTTTAATCTTAATACAAAGGCTCATGGAGAATGTGTTCGATTTACAAGATCTTTTGGTATTCCAATGTTAGTTGTTGGAGGTGGAGGATATACTCCAAGGAATGTATCTCGTTTATGGACATATGAAACTTCAATATGTCTTGATGTTGATCTTGATCCAAGGTTACCACAGAGTTTACCACTTATTAAATATTTTGCACCCGATTATAATTTGCATCCTAATTTATCGGGAAAAATCGATAATAAGAATACTCGTAAATATCTTGAATCGGTTAAAATTCAAGTTCTTGAACAACTTCGATTCCTAAATGGTGCTCCTTCTGTTCAAATGCAAGTTATTCCTCCAGATATTGAAGGTCATGATGATGATACGGATTGTGCTATAGCTGACAGAGCAAGTGATAAGAATCCGGATGAAACGAATAGTGATATTAAGATAAAAGACCAGGTTAGGAGAGGTGAATATTCGGTGTGATGAGAGAAGAGAAGAGGATCATAACCAGTTTTGTATAATATAGCTACCGAAGCGATTTAAGGAGGTTGCCTCCCTGAATCCCAGTTAAGCAAATCTCACTGGCAAGATATGACTCTGTTCCTTCATATTCATATTCATATTCGTATAACTCATAACCGCTAATGAGTTCTCTTTTCTTCTCACCTGTCTAACAATGAGATTGAGATTGACGACCTAACTGTCATGTTTACTGTGAGCATGCCGTGTGTTTATTATATGCATTTCTTCTTTTCTCTTTAGTCGTCTTCTATTCTATTGACATTAGCTATATAGCTATATAGCTATCTAGAACATCTAGAACGTCTATCTATTCTGATATCTATCTATCTATCTCTATTATTATTTTCTCTATCTGTTTATTTCTTGCTCTATTTACTACTAACTTTTGGTTTGTTTTATATACTAGCTCTAAATAATCAAGACCCTAAACCTTGTAAACTTCCTGACTCTAACCCTTATCAAATTTTCATGCAGGGGTTTCTTGGACCGGTGAAAATTATGTCCGATCATTTATTCTCCGGTTTCTAAGCGAAATTTAATTTTCTTATAGTTTATAACTAATAATTCAGCTCTTATTTGAGGAGTGCAACGTAAATATCAGGTCGAAATAGCGGTACGGGGCCTAGAAATTCCTCTTTTATTGGTGCTATAACGACCTCATGGTCTATTGACAGTAAGACACACACAATCGATCACTTAGCCTCATTTGAGCGAATATCTGATAGGACGAAATCTACAAAGCGGATACGGATATATTCCAAATTTGGGTAGACTATATGCATTGACGTGATAACACTTGCGATTGCATAGGCCCTTACAATTGACCCCCATAAATAAATAATCTATTATATTTGGCTCTAGGTCATAATTCACTTGCCAGCCGTTATAGCTTGTCCTTTACAAGAATATATAAAATTATATTTCAGATAGGACTCCTAGGTACCAATTTATTAATATTATTATTATTATTTCAGATAACAGAAGAAGATTTCAATATAACGCCAACGTTTAGGGATAAAGCCTTTATATGTACTTTTGTATTTGGTTATAGCTAACATATTTAGCATTGACTTTTACCAATGTGACGACCGGTATGACCAATCAATTGCATGGAGGGATCGGTAATAAAACTCATGTACCCAAAATGCGTCTCTTCCATTCACTCGATAAATCCCCCCCCACATTGTTGAATTTTACTGCATGACTTACTGAACCGGCTATATAACTTTTATCGGTTTGACGTGTGTGGGGAGTGCAGGCTGTTAAATTCGTTTTCTGTTAGCTCTTAAGCGCCGTTACTTAAATTAACATTACACTGTGTACCTTGTCTTTCTCCGGCGGCGGGGGGTGTACCCCAGATCCCCAGATCCCCAGCTCCCCAGATCCCTTTGTCGCTACTTCGAGAAGCGGGGGCCTCTCCGCCCACCCGGCCCCCTGCATCCTGAGATTTAACTTCCAGAGCTTAGGATAGCCAAATGACAAGGACAACATCTGTTTGTCCCAGTCTCAGTAGGCATCTCGCCCGATACAGTTAACTTCAATGCTAACTGAATTCTGATATACTGGAATTTTTTCTTATCTTGTTACAAAAACCCATATGGAGTTACCCACAGTTGATCAGTACCGGTACAGCTAGTGAACTTTGTTATTTTACCCCCACTCTTGATGTCAATATCTCCTCCTCTCCCTCTTCGTGTCTCTTCTTTCGGAATAATTAGGAAATTCTGTATTGCGGACATATTACCCGTACCCTTGATAAATGAGGGGGTAGTCAATGCCGCGCGGGTCTTCGTATATATGCATGAAAAAAAAATTTTGGACACCCGTTAGCAGTTAACAGATAACGCCGGTGACTAAAACGGCTGTGTCACTGCCACATCTGTATCGGCTACAATAAGAGTCAATATATTACGAGTCGAAGTTAGCGACATGAAAGATCTTTTTTTTTTCGAACTTCCGAAGTTTGATTTCTTCTATCTAATTTTTATTTAAATATCTTTTGTCTGTTTTTAACAGATTCCCTTTATAGATTTTTTTTTCCTGTTCGCCCTTTTCTATAGATCAAAGGGATTGATTGGTGTGGGTATTATAGACGGTTGAATTTCATATAGAATTTCTTGAAATTGTAAGTATTTTAGCCGAACTGAACCGAGCCGATATGTGAAACAAAAAAAAATACTTCGAACTATTTCTTTGCCAACTCCTTGAACTCCTTCAAAAAGAAGTTGGATGAGTGGAATACAAATTTTTTCCTATTGGTTAAAGTTTATGTCAAATGGTGTTCGTGAATCAGTCATAAATCAGTCATAATTACTGTGATTATGCCTCTCGGCGGCAGCTGGTGAGCTCTCGATATTCTCGATATTCTCGAGATACTTAATTACCATTGTTCCCCCGATGACTGGGATGAAGTTTCCTTCTCTCTCATGATTCATTGTCGGTTGCAGGGATCCTGTTATTTTCTCTATTCTCGGCCCCCTGGGTATCGTTAGGTGTACGCCTGACTGCTTGCTGTGCTCGACGTCGTTAATTATTTGGACAACTGAAAGTAAAGCAAGCTTAGGGTCTGCAGTTTGAGATCTCGGTACTCCCCATTCTGGGACCGATGCCTCCAGCTGGGGTGGCTGCACCCCCAGACCCCGTTACTCGCTTCTCTGGGGTATCTCAAGAGTGTAGCAAATTTAGGAGTCTACAACTTAAGGTCTTGTGCTCCTCGGGCGAAGTGATAGTCAGAGGGATCTGGGAGGGCGTGCCATAGCCCCAGCCTCCGAGCGAAGCGGGAGCTAGGATCTGG